>CM070098.1:1774545-1852045 GCA_036178185.1 Liparis tanakae
ACAGAGACACACACACAGGCACACACAGAGACACACACACACACACACAGACACACACGCACAGAGAGACACACACACACAGAGACACACACACACAGAGACACATACAAATAGAGACACACACACACACAGAGACACACACACATAGACACACACAGAGACTCACACAGAGACACACAGAGAGAGAGACAGACACACACACACACACACACAGACACACACATAGACACACACACACACACACACATAGACACACACACACACACAGAGACTCACACACACACAGACACACACACACATTAATTACTGCCCTTGGTTAAAAAAAAAACATAATTAAAAAAAAACTCCCATTGGGACAGAGGTTAACTTAACTGACTAAATAAAGAATAAATAAAGAATAAATAAAGAGGGTCTTTTACCTCTCAGCCAGAGGTTAACTTATCATCTGACTAAATAAAGAATAAATAAAGTATAAATAAAGAGGGTCTTTTACCTCTCAGCCAGAGGTTAACTTATCATCTGACTAACTAAAACATAAATAAAGTATAAATAAAGAGGGTCTTTTACCTCTCAGCCAGAGGTTAACTTATCATCTGACTAAATAAAGAATAAATAAAGTATAAATAAAGAGGGTCTTTTACCTCTCAGCCAGTCCTGGAAGTAGTGCAGCCACATGCGGGGCAGCTTCGCGTCGCCGTCCCGCACCACGTACTTGACGGAGTTGAAGGCGTTGTGCAGCTGCAGCAGCAGCCGCTGGGAGCGGGCGTAGTCGAAGCCGTCCATGGTGACCAGGTACATGTTGTAGAAGGAGAAGTACTTGAACTGGGCGTCGATGAAGTGGTACTCCTTGGTGTCGCGCGGCACGATGTCGGTGAGGTAGAGGCCGTCGTGCACCATGGTGGTCCCGTACAGGCTGAGGCCCAGCAGGCCCAGGAAGAGCACCACCACCACGGCCTTGCTCGTGGGCTTGAGGAGCAGCGGCGCGTATTTCTCCCGGGCGAACGTGGACAGGTTCCAGTGGAGGAACGGCAGCGGGACGCACTCCTTCCCCGACTTGGACTCCTCCACCTGGGCCAGGAGGTCGCGCGTGGAGCTGGAGGTCGGCGTGAAGAGCTGGGAGCCGTACGGGTCGGGCAGCGAGGTGGGTGGGGGGGGAGGGGTGGCGGCTGGGGGGGGGGGAACACAAGCAGAGCATGAGTGTTTGGGGTCCTGCGGTTTATTATTATTCAATTTATTTGTCATTGCTAGAGGTACAGAGGCAACGAAATGGCAAGAAAGGATGGAAGAATACATCATAACATGATAATAATAATAATAATAATAATAATAATAATAATAATAATATAATAATAATATAATAATAATCATAATAATAATAATAATGATAATAATAATAATATAATAATCATAATAATAATAATAATAATAATATAATAATAATAATAATAATAATAATAATAATAATAATAATAATAATATACTTTTATTGTCATATTACCTATAGTTACATACATATATGAAATGTATTCTCTGCATTTAACCCATCCTTACATTTATTTAAACATTTCTTTATGTATTCCTATATTTATTCATGCATTTATTTATTTATACTTGAGTCATTTTGAGTCCTCCATAACAGCCGCCCCAGGGGAGGGGAGAGAGGAGAGGAAAAAACAACCCCCAGACTCCGCCCCTAATTCGCGCTAACGTTACAGAACACCTCGGACACACAACGCCACGATGGTCCAGATCTCCTCGCCGCCGTGCTTACCTTGAGGCGGGGAGGCGGGGCAGAGGACGATGGAGGGCGGGCTGGTGGAGATCTGCGAGGTGGGCGGCAGGATGGTGACGATGTGCTGGCCGGCCGCGTCGCACTGCGTGAAGGCCTGCACCGTGGTGGTGATCTGGGTGCTGGTGGTGATGGTGGACCCGGCCGAGTACTGGTGCGTGTGCGTGGTGGTGGCCGTGGGCGTGGGCGGCGCCCGCGGCTGCTCGCCGGCGTCCGACAGCTCGTGCGGAGAGAGGTGGATGACGCGGTCGGAGCAGGGGCTGTACAGGCAGCACAGGATGTCCAGGCGCTTGTCCTCGCGCCGGTGGAGGTCCAGACTGAGGATGGCGGGGAAGATGAGCAGCACCATGCCGAAGTTGAACACGACCACGATGGCGGCCTGGGGGGCGGAGCACACGGAGGAGGAGGAATTAGAAGAAAAGTAGTCGAGGATTGACAGGGAAACGTGTGTGAGTTCACAGACACCTTGTACCGGCTGGGGGGAGCAGGGCGCTTTCTTTTTGTATCTTAGAGCAAAGCCCAGAAAGACAAGAAAAGCCAGACTATAAACCACCAGCCAGGAATACTGAGTGAGCCAGAAGAAAGAGAAGAGAGAGAAGAGAAGAAAGAGCTCCAGGAAGATTGAGAGAAAGTATATAATATATGTACACTATCGTTCAAAAGTTTGGGGTCGCTTAGAAAAAAGAGAAAAAAACACTTTTTTCCAATGAAAATTACATTAAATTAATCAGAAATACTCTCTCTACATAGTTAATGTAGTAAATGACTATTCTCTGTTTTTAATGAAGTCTCTACAGAGGTGTGTAGAGGCCCATCTCCATGTTCTAGTGGTACATTGTGTTATTGCCTTAGAAGACTAGCAGAGGGGTAGAAAACCCTTGAAACCCTTTTTTTATTTCTTTATAACTTTTTATTTTGCATTTTCCACAAACAGATTATTCCTTGTCAACACATTTCCCCTTGGGGATTAATAACGTATATTTCTATTTTGATTCTATTCTATTGAAACCCTTTTTATGTGAGCGCAGCTGAAAACAGTTATGCTGGTGAGAGAAGCTCTAAAACTGGCCTTCCTTTGAGCCACAAGTTTATTAATATTTACAATGAAAATCATTATTTCTAAACTTGTTAATGTCTTGACGATATGTTGTATTAATCTTGTATTCATTTAATAAATAAAAGTGTGAGTTTTCATGGAAAACAAAACATTTTCTAAGTGACCCAAAACCTTTGAACGGTTGTGTATATTTATACATTTATATATATTGAGAACATAACCATAACCCTTCACCACCTGCCTCTCCTCTGCAGCCCCTGAAGCGGATGTTCTAACTGGCTGTGGATCTCCGTGTGTTTGCGTCGATGTGTGTGTGTGTGTGTGTGTGTGTGTGTGTGTGTGTGTGTTTGCTTGTGTGTAGCAGACCACCCACAGCTCGTCACAGATCAGAGCGAGCCGCCCTGACGGGCCAGTGATATACGGATCCACTCCTCCCTCCCTCTCCTTCTTGTTCTTTCTCTGTCTGTTCATCACTCTGTTCTCTGATTATTCCACACTACACACACACACTACACACACACACACTCACATTTATGCACAAAAATGTTGGCCCTGTAGGTGCAGTGGCAATAAAACCGTGAACAAAGGCTTCCCTCGCCCTGAATGAATGTCACCTCACTTAAATTATCTCTTTCATTTTCAAAAGGAGCCCCCGGCCTCTCGGTGTGCGATTGTGTACGCGAGTGTGTGCGCATGCGTGAGCGGCGAGCGGCGAGCGGCGAGGAACGTACCTGCAGGGAGAACGCTCGCAGGGCGGGAATGGGGACGAGGGCGGCCATGAAGAACGCAATCATGTTGTTGATGGACGTCAGCGCCACGCTGGTGCCGGTGCGCCGCAAACAGTCTCCTGTTCGCTCCTTTAAAGAAACAACAAAAGATAGAGGATGAGGGTCAGAGGAGAGAAGAGGAGAGGAGAGGAGATGAAAGGAAAGGATGTCTTGACGGTACCTTGAAGGGGATGTTACTTCCAGCCTCTGTGAAGGAATGAGCCAATAGGAACATGTCATCCACACCGATCCCTAGAGCCAGGAAGGGGAGCACCTGGGGGGGGAGGGGGGGGGGGGAGAACATGGAGCATCAACAACTGGGCTTTAGAAACAGAAACACCCCGTCACATGTCCCAGATCCCTCGGTGTCGTACCTGTGTGGTGGCGGCGTTGAAGGAGAGGCCGAGCAGCGAGCAGAGGCCCAGCCCTGCAGCCACGGACAGCGCCACCAGGAGCACGCCGGCCAGCCCCACGGCGCCCTGGGACTTGGCACAGTCCCAGCGGAGCATGGTCACACAGGCGTAGGCCAGCTGGAGGGAGATGTGAGATATGAGCTTATTTTACCCCCCACTATGTAGTTTTCCCTTGTAGCGCCCCCTTCAGGTATGTAACGTGTACTTCAGTGTGGTAAATACCCAGTTATAGATCAGGTGTCTGAACCTCTGGCTCTGAGCCATATGTGGCTCTTCTGGTGACATATGGCTCTTTAGAGTTTGAGTTAATAATAATCTCCTCCGCCCCCTGTAACTTTCTCTCTCCTCCAGATGACAGCAGCAGTAATGTCAGGTCCCTTTCTTAAAGACGTCTTTGTTCTTTAAACTAAAGGTCTGTTATTGGTCGTCTCCACAGCAGCATGTCTCTCTGTCTCTACGTCGCGTAAGCGAGACAATAAAAGTCCCCTGTGAGGTGGACTGGACTATGTGACGCTGGTCATCATGACAGAAAGCAGGTCCAAGGACCGGGCGCTACAACATGTGACAGAGTCGGTCTTTAGCCCACAGACCCGATGGAGGAGGAGACGTCTACATATTAAAAGTCTTTGTAGCGGCAACATGTTTTAAAGCTGTTATTTTAAGGTAGGAGTTGTTACAAAGTGTCGCTTTAAGCATCGCTTCATGAAGTAACCAGACGTGACCGCTTGTGGGGCGTACCATGAGGAGGTACCCGCCGGCCACCCGGATGACGCTGACGTCGGAGAAGGACTTCATGATGTCGTTGAGGGTGGTGGTGGAGAACGCGTGGATGGACTGGCTGGAGTTGGATGGGACGCTCTGGTGGACCAGCTGAGGGATGAAGATACATTCATTAGCGACAAAAATACAGCAAATGATAAACTACTCATCACAATACCTCAAACTCCTGGAGGGTCTGAACTGATTTTCTTCATGCACATGAAAACACGAACTGCCCGACATCTCAGGGTCCCTTTGAAATGTGTGTGAAAGTGAGTATGATTGTGTGTGTTTACATGTGCTAGAATGTGTGTGAGTGTGTGTGTGTGTGTGTACGTATGACAACTGAGGAGTAATGAGCACAGATGCCAGAGGTTATGAGGTCAAAGGTGAACGGGATGGGATCACATGGCTGGTGGGGCTACTCTCTCCACTCCGGACCGAAGCCGCTTTAACTGTCCACATTTAGTCATCCCTCCGTATCTGAAATAGATCTGTTCTTGTTATTTAATGTTTAGGAGGAGGTGTTCTGTTTCTGTCACTTTACGTTAATTATTATTATATTTTTTTAAATGTTGCCTGTCCGTCCTTGCCTAGGTCCCTTAGCCCCCCTCCTCTCTCCTTACCCTCAGCGTGGTGGGTGTCAGCTATCACAGCAACAGCTTGTTCCTATAACTAGGGCTCTGACAGAGAGAGATGGTGGGTCTACCACACACACACACTCTCACACACACACACACACACACACACACACACACACACACTCTGCCCTGCTCTGCCCCATGATTTCCTTTACAAGGGAGCCGAAGACTGATGGAATTCAGACACTGCAGAAAGTCCCACACAGTTTGTGTGTGTGTGTGTGTGTGTGTGTGTGCGTGTGTGTGTGTGTGTGTGTGTGTGCCAAAGCAAAACAAGCACATGCACAAGGGCATGCCTCCTCATTCCTCCTCTTGCTTCTCGTTGGTGGCTACACACACACTAAACACTCCAGCTGTACGTGTGTGTGTGTAGTTTTCTCTGCACCAGAGCGTCTCAGTATGTGTAAAATGCGTATATTCGACGTATTTTCGCACCTCCACAAACTTCCTCTGCCAGGACTCGAGGATGGCGGTGGCCTTGTCTTCGTTCCAGTTAATGTCGTGGATCTCGTAGTCGTCTTTAAAGTGCTCGTACAGCTGCTTGGGACTCATCAACAGGAACATGGTTTGGAGGGCCTCCGCACTGCAACACACACACACACACACACACACACACACACACACACACACACACACACAGAGGCGATGTCAGGACACCTCCCAGACGTCTGGACCGTAGCGGCAGCATCATCCCACGACTACCCAGTACCATCCAGTCCAACTGTCTGAAGGCAGGTGCCTCTTCTTCTAGGACCTGTGTGCCGACGTAAACGGCTCGGAGCAGGTGGTATCTAGTCTGCAGTCCCAGATGTCCTCACCGCTGCTCAAAATGTGAAAGAAATGCCCAAAAATCACATCTGAGCGTCGCCTAAGTGCGGCTCTTGCAGATGGGGCTGGAATCCGCTTTCATTTGAGGCTCTTTTTGGCCCGTGTGTCATGAGCTGAGCTCTCTGAGCCAACAGCGGCACCTCATTTGTATCGACCGTGCTTTTAAATCCAGAAAATAATAATAATAATAATAATAATACATTGCATTTATATTGCACTTTATATTTGAGCAATCTCAAAGTGCTGCCAGAGCAGAATAAAACAACAAAAAAAGCTAAGATATAGTTAAAATATATATTAAGATAAGACAGTTCAGCTTCAGGAAAATAAAAATAAACATTAATTTGACTTTTCCCTCTTTCTGTATCTTCTTCTTTTTGGTCGCTTACACATAGACATGTGTAACAGGGTGCGTGTGCCGGTTGGGGGGGACTCTACGTGGCCGTCACTCATCTTTAATTGGAGGAAACCAATCCCTCCGGTACCAGGCATTCCTGGCGTGTGTCTGTTGGGTTTTAAGCACCCCCCTTACGATAACACGGCAGGACAAGAGCCGACTTATATAACATGCTCCGCGTTACAAAGTGTCCGGTCCTGCTCCGCGCGTCGAGCACACACCTCAGCAGCGTCTCCTGGCTGCTCTTCACCCGCCCTCCCAGGATCAGCTCCTCCTGCCAGTGCATGAACTTCCGGCTGAAACCGTGGCAACCGCCCTGGAGACGCCCGGCGATGTCCGGACTCTGAATGGATGAAGAGACGGAAAAATAGAGAAATATGTCAGGTGTTATTTCTGAGCGCTCCTGCCATCGATGAGCTTTCTTTGAGATGTAAAGATATTTATAGTTTACCTCTCCTAGCTCCTTGTTGGGGGCACTGAGAGGGCAGTCGGGGTCTGAGGGGT
Organism: Liparis tanakae; assembly: GCA_036178185.1. Taxonomy (NCBI): domain Eukaryota; kingdom Metazoa; phylum Chordata; class Actinopteri; order Perciformes; family Liparidae; genus Liparis; species Liparis tanakae. The sequence goes on from CM070098.1 coordinate 1,781,701, forward strand.
CCAGACACGGACGGTTCATGTAGGCGTGTCCGACCTGAGGAATCAAACAACATCAAGTCTCAGTATAAAGAACAGATCATTGCAACCACACACGTCTTCCATTCAATCATCCTGTGTGTATTTGTGATTCCCACCTGAGCTTTGTCCAACATCTCCTTGAATCCTTCCAGGGAAGTGAACTGACTCAGCTCCTCCATCAACTTGACTGGATCCAGATTCATCCACTGGATGTCCGGCATTCCCCTGGAGAACAAAGACGCATCAACATCAACACAAACGTACACCACCGTTTACAAGTTTGGGCTCACTTAGAAATATCCATATTTTTCAAAGAAAAGCACTTTTTTTAAATTGAAGATAACATTCAATTAATCAGAAATACACTCTATACATAGTTCATGTGGTAAATGACTATTCTAAATAGAAACATCTGTTTTTTAATGAAGTCTCTACAGTGTTCTAGTGGTACATTGTGTTATTGCCTTAGAAGGCTAACGGAGGGGTGGAAAACCCTTGAAAACCATGTTCATGTTAGCGCAGCTGAAAACAGTTAATGTTGTAAATCACTATTCTCTGTTTTTAATGAAGTCTCTACAGAGGTGTGTAGAGGCCCATCTCCATGTTCTAGTGGTACATTGTGTTATCGCCTTAGAAGACTAACGGAGGGGTAGAAAACCCTTGAAAACCATTTTTATGTTAGCACAGCTGAAAACAGTTATGCTGGTGAGAGAAGCTCTAAAACTGGCCTTCCCTTGAGCCACAAGTTTGAAGAACAGAATTAATATTTAAAATTAATATGATTATGTCTAACCTTGTCAACGTCTTGACTATATTTTATGTTCATTTTACATTTAAATTGATGATTAAATGTGTGAGTTTTCATTTTCTGGGTGGCTGACCCCAAACTTCTGAACAGTAGTGTATGTGACGATAACCTGAAGAAGTAGTGGGAACATGACTCGCATCGCGGCTTTGCATTCCCGCTAATCTCCACCGTGATACTCCCCGATATAACAGTGTAATTGTGTCTCCCCACACAGGAGGCTCGCTGCAGATACAGGATAAAATAGCGTTTATTATCCTGTTTCACGCCGCCACAATGCTAAAGGAGACGGCACGGCGGCCGCCTGCTCGCCTCCATTCCTCTACGTCCTGCACCGAGTCACAGCGATTACCTCTGCCTCCCAAACATCTTGATGAGGAGGGAGGCAGTGCTTATTTTTTCAAAATAAAAGCACCCCAAAAAAAGAAATACTTTGAAATCTGTGCAATATGATCTGGACATGATCTGCAGCGAGGCAAATTAAGAAAGAAGACACATTTCCCCTTGGGGATTAATAAAGTATCTATCTATCTATCTATCTATCTATCCATCCATCTATCCATCCATCTATCCATCCATCTATCTATCTATCTATCTATCTATCTATCTATCTATCTATCTATCTATCTATCTATCTATCTATCTATCTATCTATCTATCTAAGACGTGAGGCAGAAGGGATGGGAAGTATCTCAGCCTCCCACATACCAGCGTCCCTCTCGCCGCTCCAGAGACACTCTCTTTTATCAGCCATGCTTTGCTTGAGTGAACCGAGCCTGGGCCCTTTTGTTTTTTCATAGATTGCCGCTCTTTGTTCACCCAAGTTTTTGCTCTCTCTCTCTCTCACTCACTCACTCACTCGCTCGCTCGCTTGCTCTTCCTCCTTCTCTTCCCAAATCTGCCCCTCTCTCCCTCTTCCCGTTTATTTCTCTCCATCTCACTCTTGTTGTGTTTTTTTTGCCGCATTTAAAAACTAAAGCTGAAGTGAGGCGGAAGCCGAGGGGGGGGGGGGGGGGGGGGTCTCGGGCCTCGGTGGCCCGCCGCAAATTCCCTTGAAGAGAAACAATTAATAAATCACAACAGATGCCGAACACTTGGTGGGACTGACAGGAATACTTGGAAGAAGAGCATCAAAGAGCCTCTTCTTCCTCACTATTGCTCTGAGACGCTCGGTGATGTGAATCTCGTGTTTGTTTCTGTGTTTGCCGGCCTGTCAGGCAACATACCGCAATCAGCTGGAGGAAGGAATACAAACAAATTTGTTTGCAAAAGAAACATCTGCTATGACCTAAAACTTCTTTTATAAACTACGGACTCGATTGAAATATCACTTTGGGGCGCCAGCTAAAAGCTCTCCTTCAGTGACTCAACTTCCTGAAGGGAACGTCGCCCTGAAAAAAAAGGGAAAAAAATGAATCTGCAAAAAGCCCGAGAACGCCCAGACTCCGCTGGTAACCGTCTTGGAGCCTCGCTCGCTCTTTCTCCGGGGACTTGAGGCTTGAATACTGCCCATTTTATTTGTTGGACAACTCTGGAGCCGGGAGCCCGGGGCATTACCATGAGAATGCCGAGTGTTAGCCGTGAGCTGACAAAGCCGCCCCCCCCCTCCCTCCCTCCTCCCTCCCTCCTCCGGGGCCCCTGCACTGATGGACACTCACTCGTAAACTGAAAGAATGCTTACCATTGTCTGACCCAAAGGGCTCCCCTGCCACCACCACCACCACCACCACCACCCTCCATTCTACCAACCCACCACCCAGTTGCTTCTGCAGCCATCTCCTCTCTCTCTCCATCCCTCCCTCGTCCTCACTTTCTCTCTTTGAATTCCTCCCCCCCCCCCTCTTAAAGAACTCTATTACTGGCCGCCGCTGTCAGTCACGGCGAATACTGAAAAGCCCGACTGTACGTCTCCATCGAGCGTGCGTCCGGTTACCTCAAAGGCTCTCGTCTGCGACGCCAGTCAGGCGGAAGCATCGACAGCGCCGGGAGCGCCAGAAGCTTCTGCGACGTGTTTAAATATGCAAAAATAACAAGCGAGCCGCGGTCAAAATATTCCAGGACTTACGGTAAATAGGCGGATCCTCCCTGGAGTTTGGCCCCTTCCCAAAAGCAGTCCAGCGGGGTGATTATCATACAGGGGAACAGCTTGTCGATCATCTGGGATCAGGAGACAGAGGAGAAGCGTGAGCGAAGAGCAGGAAGCAGGAATGAAGAGGCGGCGTGTCGGGAACTCACCCTTTCAATCATGACGTTTTCTATGATGGGAACTCCTGATTTGTAGCATATTTTGTTCAGATCCCACGATCTACGAGAGAGGAGAGGTGTTATGATGCGGCGCCGTTGTTGTCGGTGGGCGATGAAACTTTCTTTTACGTCGGCGGTCCACTTACTTTCCAAACAGCGACACCTGCACCTTGCTGGCGGCCAGGGCGGCGTCCATGTGGACCAGCAGAGCCTCCTGGGTAAGAATGTTGGTGCCCTCTTCTTTGGGGGTCTGGATGAGCATCTGCGAGGTAAACACTGACTCCTCCCCCTGCTTCTCCTTGGTGTAGCGGAGCTCCGTGCTCACCCGACTACCAGCTGGAAGACACACGAGAAAAGGGCAAATTAATACGGAATTATTGAGAGAGAGAGATAGAAATACACTACCGTTCAAAAGTGTGGGGTCACTTAGGAATGTCCATATTTTTCAAAGAAAAGCACTTAAAAATAATTTAAGATAACATTCAATTAATGACAAATACACTCTTCATAGTTAATGTGGTAAATGACTATTCTCTGTTTGTTAATGAAGTCTCTCCAGAGGTGTGTAGAGGCCCATCTCCATGTTCTAGTGGTACATTGTGTTATTGCCTTAGAAGACGAGCAGAGGGGTAGAAAACCCTTGAAAACCCTTTTCATGTGAGCGCAGCTGAAAACAGTTATGCTGGTGAGAGAAGATATAAAACCGGCCTTCATTTAAGACACAAGTTTGAAGAACAACATTAATATTTCAAATTAATATGATTATTTATAACCTTGTCAATGTCTTGAATATATTTTATATTAATTTTGCATTTCATTTGATGAATAAATGTGTGAATTTTCATGGAAAACACCACATTGTCTGGGTGGCTGACCCCAAACTTTTGAACGGTAGAGTAGATATATGTACTATGGTATTCATATCTTTATACAAAGACACACACACACACACACACATTTGGAGCCTATAACAAAGTGTGTCAGCACACACACTTGCACAAGAACACACACACACACGTTTCGAGCGACGCCCTCGGCCCTCGCCTGTGTTGGTTTTGAAGTCGCTTCACACGAGCCAGCGTCTGGCCGAGAGGAATGAGTAATACGGCTTCTCATTGGCTCGCGGTGCCAAACAGATGTGCCCTGTTCATTCGGAAAACCGGCGCTCCGATGCCCCGAAAACCCTCGGCTCGGGGCGGAAGATATCCGCTCAGAGGTTTTGAGTACGGGAGGAAAGAAAGAGAACGATGAGAGGAGGAGGGAAGGAGGAAATGCATCCGATAACTCACGAGAGGGTAAAGAAAGGCGCGTGGATTCATAGGGAGAGAGAGATATTAGATGTCAGAGGTGGGGATGAATAAAAAAAAAAGAGCGAGAGAGAGAGAGATTGAGAGAGAGGGAGGGAGAGAGAGATGTTGTGCTGTGCGGTAGACTCCAGCCCCCTAATTACAGGAGGTTGCCCTGAAAAGAGTTTGCCAGCCGGGGGGAATCTGTGCCGGTGCCAAGTGGACATGAAACATGCCGCGCTGGATCACAGAGGGCCGTCTGCCCCGCTCGCTGTGCCACTGCATGACAACCCAGAGAGAGAGAGAGAGAAGGAGAGAGGGAGGGAGGGAGAGAGGGAGGGAGGGAGAGAGAGGGGGAGAGGGCTACCTCCTTCTGAATTGTGACTCTCGTCCATCTTTTCCTCTCCGTCCCTCCAACCGGACCTCACGTATTCCCCTCACACCCTTAATGCTCTCCACAGATCCTGCCCCTCTCTCTCTCTCTCTCTCTCTCTCTGTCTCTCGCTCTCTCCCTTCCCCTCACACTCTCTGCACCTCCCCCCAGCCTGGAGCAGGCTCCTATAATTGATGGGGAGAAAAAGCAAAAACAAACTATTCCGCCTCCGCCGCAAAAAAGTGTGAGATCAGGTTGGAGCTCTGGGCTCCGGAGACGCTCCAATATTTCTCGGCTCTTCTCGGCTTTCAAGGCTTTAATTACCGACGCAGGAAAGCTCCAGAATACACGGTCACCTCATTTATTTATCTTTAAGCGTCTGGCTCCGTGCATCCCGGGAAGAAGGAAGAAGTTATTAAGCTTTTCTTTGAATGGAACCGCAATGAAAGAATAATATTTCCTCTCTCTTTTGTGTTGGAGAAGATAATGACGTGTTGTTCTTCCAGGGCACGGAGTTTACATTACTTTAAATGTCTTTAAAAGTCAAGGATCCATACGGTCTTAATGTTTCTTTTATTATATATATATATATATATATATATATATATATATATATACACATACATATATATATACATACATATATATATATATATATATATACACATACATATATATATATACACACACATATATATATATATATATATATATATATATATATACACACATACATATATATACATATATATATATATATATATATATATATATATATATATATATATATACATATATATATATATATATATATATATATATATATATATATAAACCTTTTTATATATATATATATTATATTTACAGGAAGGAAAAAGAAGAAGCTATTCAAGTTGTCTTGACGCTGTTGTAGGAACTAATAATATCAATAATTTACTCATTTCTGGTTTCTGTTTGTCTGTATTACCTCCTACACTATTTTTACTTTTGTGTAATACTTCAACTATTAATACTGTAATGTGCTTTTTGAAAAATGTATGCAGTGCGATTTGTTTGATTAGGATGGGGGGGGGGGGGGATGACATGTGCAATGTATGACTGTGTACTCTGCTTTTTGAGAATAAACACAATTTACAAAAAAAAAGCACCCGTCCGGTCCTCGTCGCCGCCGCTCGGCCTCCTCGCCACACACATTTCCAATCAAACAAAAGTACAAAATGGAGCCCTTTCCGTTCGTGGACCTCTTTGACATCTGCTAAACCTTTTTTGACATTTCGTATGTTAACCTCTGCAGCGTGGGGTTTTGATCCCAACAGGAACTGGGTGGCTCGGAGAGACTCTGGCTCTGTAATTACAGGCCTCCTGAAGTAAATTATAGCTATTTGTGTCTCGTTCCTCCCATCTGGACCACCCAGGCAGCCAGTCCTCTCTCTCTCTCTCCTCCCTCTCTCTCTCTCTCTCTCTCTCGCCCCTGGTCCGGCCCCAACCGCCCGACTCTGAAGCTCCGGGACTTTTCTGCTCAGTCCGGCTCTGTTCAGCTTACGGCTCCAGAAGGAACCGAGTCCTCTCTTCTCTTATCTGTCTTCCCCCTGGTTTTCTCTTCTTCTATTTCCTCTTCTACTTCTTTCTCTATCCCACTCTTTTTCGATCCCCCTACCCTCTCTCCCTGCGCTCAGCCAGGGCTCCACACAGCCTTAAAGAGACAGTCCCCCGGAAATGTTCCCACCCTGGGAAGAAAGCGCCTTTGAGTGTGGAAATCCGGTGTTTCAACACCCCGGCGGCGGCAAATTTTTTAACTACGCGAGCAATTTTCAGACGTGAAATACGAGCACGTGTTAGTCAACATGAAGAATCCCAAAATGAGCACCACTCAGCCACACATCCATGGCTGTTTTCTGAGAAACTCGACCACCATCTTAAGAATCTTAGCAAACAACTCGACTCGCTGGGCGCGACATGTGAATTCATTTAGCTTCACCGCAACAGTTACGACATTGGGAAAGAGAAAAGCATCAAAAACATCACAACAAGCCCTGACACGGCGTTCTGTCATTTTGTGCTGCCTTGTCAGAATGTGCTACCCACTGCATAAACTGATAGGTGTGTATCGATTCATGCTACCCTATCTGATAGGATGTTATTGTACTATCACAATATGCTTTTCTTTCACAGTTCAATGTTTCACTTTTCACTGTTAAAGTGTTTATCTTCAACACTAAATACCCTAATAATAAACCAGTGCTTTATTATGATAATGTGAACAAACTCATGTTTACAATAATTTGTTGACACAAAAGAAATAGCTACTGCTTATCACTCATTAATCTACATGTCATTACTACATAGTATTACTACCTGTACAATATACATGCTGAATGTACTTTTAACTAGGGAAATAATCGGGATTTTGAGGATGTCACTCCCCGTTATCAGACGTTCATCGACAGGGTTGCAAAACATTATGGGCGTGGCAAAAAAAGATCGGAAAATCGACTGGGCGCATGCGCAACACCACAAGGTAGCAGTTCTCGACAAGTAGCATGAAATGACAGAACAGCGGATATAAGTGTGTATGCATATGTGTGTGTGTGTGTGCACCGGGTTGAACACTGGGCCCTGTCTCCACCCAACCCAGCCGTTTCCTCCCCACCTGACCCTTCCTTTCTCCGAGATCCGAACACCCAGAATCCCCTAACTCTCTGGAATATGTGCGGCTTCTCGCATCTGGCTGCTCGGACGGAGCCAATGTCATCTTTAAAGCGCTGCGCTCCCAATGTATTCTGTTTTATTCCCTTCTGTCTTCGTGGCTTACAGGCCGAGTCCCAGTTCCAGGCCATGCTAGGTCAGAGCGGGCCACCTTCAAAGTTCAGTGTGGTAGATTAGCTGGATTAGGGGGCCTCTGAAAGGCCCCACGCTGCTATGGAGGAAGAGCCGAGACGAAGAGGGCTGGAAGTGACATGTATGCTTTACCTGCTGCATAGTGCATTGGATTTGACCCTTTCCTGGTTTTCACAGCATCGCAGCATGATAAGTGCAAACTCTAATAAAATATAGATTAAAGGCAGAACTCACCGTAGAGTATCACCACTGAGAAACAGGACAGAAAGTCATTCCTCGGATGCTGCTTTCTCTCCGCATCATTTACTTTTTTCCTGTGCACAATGTCCTTTATTTCTTTTGATTTACAGCAAAGGAGCCAAATGAGAAACTCATTATCCTGGACTGGCAGCCAGCAAAAAAAAAAACTTCCTTTTGTCCCTCGTGGACCCGCCAGAATCAGCACCGCGGCCCACGTCGGGTCCTCCGCCCGGCCCTCCGCCCGGCCCTCCGCCCGGCCCTGCCCTCTGGCATTCCCGAGCCAGGGCACCGCGGAAAAGCCGGCTGCCCCCCCCCCGGCAGATGGGCCGCTCCTCCACACAATCCCTCAGCGCTGCGGCTCCAGACTGAATGCAGACCCTTTTGTCATTCAACCCCTTCAAATTCTTTCAGATGTTTCCCAACAAACATCAGAATAAAATAAAGAGGGAAGGTTTCTTTTTTTTTTCCACAACAAAAGCAAATGGACCAAAACTTTTCCCAGCCTGTAAAACAATGACGGAGCCGGCGGTGGGAGGGTGAAGCCGGCACTTTGGTATCTCACCTATAGAAATACAGTCTGTGTGTGTGTGTGTGTGTGTTCATTAATCTACAAAGACAGTTGTGGAAACACAAAATAATGTGCGAGCATGAAAAGACGAAATGTATCCGTTTCAAAGTGTTTAAATCCTGCAGGTCCCACCATCATGAAGGAAAAAACTGCCCCGAGATCACACCTTAAAAACAGTATAAAACAGCGAAAACAACATGAAAAATCAGTTTCACTTATATTCTATTCACATGTGCCAGTGGTGTTAGCCACCACACATAAATTTCCACCGGGGTTGGCATTTAGGCACTTTCTATTTCCATATGTATAGGCTTGCCTCTGCTAATTATGCTAATCATGGGCAGAGTTGGCCACTGTGAAAAATAGTCACATTAGACACTCCACTGACCGCTAATACTGCTTAATGTGTGGTTGAAACATACATTCATCCCCGCCTGAAAGGCAAAATTTTTCCACGTTGCTGGTCTCATTCAGGCGAGAAATGAATTTATCGAGCCCGAGAAGCATTTCTTTTATTTGCCTCCCAAGTACCGAGAACACGTCCAGCCTCTCCCCACCTCCCTCTACTTTTTTTATACGTTCCCGGTGTAAAGACGCAAGCGAACGGCGCAGACTCGGAGGTGACTGGTGCCGCTTTGTTGGGCGCCGCCCAAAGACAAAGGTCGCTCCTCAGCCGGGAAACAAAGGGCGGCGCTCTGTTTTGATTGAGTTTTCATTATCCCGCGTTCAGTTCTCAGAATCTTGCATTCAACGCTGCCGTGACTGACAGTCCGCCGACCTTTTGTTTTCCTTTGGAGAAGCTCCGGCACCAAAACAACCAAATAAAATGTGTGTTTCGTGTCATCGCTGTAAATGTGATAAATGAAGACTTTCGTTTTTTGGATTAAAACACAGATTTGCACTTCAGTGGCTCTTAAATATCTTATTATGGTACTTTTGTAGTTTGACTATGTTAAGGAAATGTTACTTTCTGTATTCTTGTTGTTCTTAGTTTGTACTCTTGGTTGAAATGCACTTATTGTAAGTCTCTTTGGATAAAAGCGTCTGCTAAATGACATGTGATGTAATGTAATGTAATGTTTTAAAAAACTGCTCATACTAAAAAAACTAAATAGCCCGGGAGCAGTCGGTGTGACTCCAGTATCACGGAGGCCATGTGTCCGTCACATGCACATGTATATGTAGCTGCTCACTGTGTGTTGATGTGTTGGGGGGTGGTCCTGGTCTGACTGTTGAAGAGACTGTGTGTGTGTGTGTGTGTGTGTGTGTGTGTGTTAGGGGGACTCGGATTGAGGGATGGCGGGAAGGGGGGGGGGTGAAATAAACATTTAGAAGTGACCCAGGTTGACTCGGGTCTTGTTTGTTCTCTCTACCAGTGAGGTCCCGGGCCCTGAGCGCTGGGAGTTTATTTATCTAGCTGGGGCACCGCCGCGCACTATTCACCTCCAATAATGCCTCATAGAGCTCCCTTTCTCTGTCTGAACTGGGGCGCTGTGTGCGCTCCAATGAATTATAGCATTTACCTGCTGTGCCGCTCCGAGGTTTGTTTAGAGAAACCGCACGAAACGCCGAAACGTCGAAAACGACGAAATGCCGAAACGCTCGTTCGCGCAAAAACTCAGACGTCTCTCCCGACGAATCGTTCTTCTCGGACGTGTTTTCATCGCCGGCGCGTCGGTGTCTGTGCGTTGGGGTTTCGGGGGACTGTGCATGGTCTCGGCCTCCCCCCTTTCCATCCTCTTTCTGCATGGCCTCTTTATGGGACATGTGGTGCGCCTGCTATCCGGATAGGCCCTGTCTCACTGCACTCATATTTGGACAGCTTGAGTCTGTGTACATGTCTGTCACGCCTCAGCCACACTCTGCCAGGAAGAATGAGTTTAGTTAACGTGAGTAAACACCAGCGCTTTTACACGGAGGCCATTTCTCGACGCTCTCGTCCCAAACAGACACCACCGTTCAAAAGTTTGAGGTCGCCGAGAAAATGTTGTTTTCCATGAAAACTCACACTTTTATTTATTAAATGAATACAAGATTAATACAAAATATAGTCAAGACATTGACAAGGTTATAAATAATGATTTTCATTGTAAATAATAATGTTGTTCTTCTTGTGGCTCAAAGGAAGGCCAGTTTTAGAGCTTCTCTCACCAGCATAACTGTTTTCAGCTGCGCTCACATAAAAAGGGTTTCAATGTCAAGGAATAATCTGTTTGTGGAAAATGCGAAATAAAAATGTATAAAAAATAAAAGAAAGGGTTTCAAGGGGGTTCTACCCCTCCACTCGTCTTCTAAGGCAATAACACAATGTACCACTAGAACATGGAGATGGGCCTCTACACACCTCTGTAGAGACTTCATTAAACACCAGAGAATAGTCATTTACCACATTAACTATGTAGAGAGAGTATTTCTGATTCATTTAATGTCATTTTCATTGGAAAAAACAGTTCTTTTTTTTCTTTTTTCTAAGTGACCCCACACTTTTGAACGGTCGTGTACTTTTCAAGCGGGCCTTTGTGAAAAGGGAAATGAAAAGTCTTACAGGTTTTGATACGACACTCAAAACAATTAAACCGAAGGCATTGCAAGAACACAGAAGTACGAATGTCCCCCGACGTCCCCCTCGCGGCCCCCCGGCGTCTCTCGCTCCTTTATGGCTCACGCCTGATGTTTGTTCAAGCGGGACAGGCAAAAACACGGGCAAAAAAAAAAAGAAGTGTCAGCTAGCCGTAAAAAGGTCCTCCCTGTTCCTGCCCGACCCCCTCAACGCCTGCTCCCATCCCGCCCTCCTTCTTGCACCTCTTTTTTGTTGTTGTTTTCTTTACGATCTCTCTCTTTTCGGCGTGTGGACGATACCGACCGGGTCACACGTTCCCTTTTGATGGGCGACGTCTGACTAGTCAGACTCAAACACGCCAAAGCTGAGGCTTTCATCCCCACCTGCACAGGTGGGAGGAACGATGAACCCCTTCGCTGCTGTGTTGCACCCCCCCTCGCACATGCAGGGAGTCCTCCAGGCCAACGGAGAGGACGTGAAGGCGGTGTACAGTGGAAGCATGTTTGGAGACTACAGGTACAGGCTCTAACTTCCCAACCTCCCTATTCCGGCCACACACTCCACCGCTGTGCTCCAGTGTGTGTTGGAGGGGAGGAAGCAATTAAAAAAGACCTGGTGGGCTGACTTCACAGAGCAGGCAGACAGACAGGTAGATGTATAAACAGACGTACACAAAGCAGGAGCAGACAGACAGGCAGACAGACAGGCAGGCAGACAGGCAGGCAGTCGGGACAGACGGCCGGGCAGGCGGTGACAAAGATGACAAGTGTGTGTGTGTGTGTGTGTGTGTGTTTATGTATGCGTGGGAGCAGGCTCTAGTATGAATACATGATGGGAAGCATATGCCCCAAACACATTCACTCACACACACACACACACACATTCACACACACACACACACACACACACACACATACCATACTGGCATTGTTAACACATACGGTGTCAATTCACAGTTAGTTTGTTCTGAACAAATGAGGATACAAGTGGGAGGGCTTTGTTCACGCTTCGATCTGGAAGATTACATTTAGAGAAAATACTTTTTATTTTGACTTAAGAAATATAAACACGAAAGAAAACTAAAAAACTGATGTCGAAAAATGTTCTGTGGCCCTTAAAATGCTATCAGCTGTCTTATTTAAGGCAATATCATTCCTGCTTCTTTCTGCTCATGTGCAATGAGGCGTGTGTGTGTGTGTGTGTGTGTGTGTGAGAGAGAGAGAGAGAGAGAGAGAGAGAGAGAGAACTAACCTCTCCTTGTTACCGAACCACTTTACTCTCCATTGAGGCCCTAGCAGCTTTGTCAATGGGCTATTGGTGGAAACAAGGCAGGCAGAAACTTTAGAAACATGGCCACAGCCTCTTAAAGGCACAGCATTCCTTTTCAGCCCCCCTTGTTCAACTCTCTCAATCCCACAGCAAAACAACTGGCACACAAACATCTAAACATCTCCTTTAAGAGATGGATCTGCCAATTAGCTCAAGAGGTAATCCCGAAGCTTTACACTAACCAGAAAGAAAGCAAAGGAAAAAAAGAGACTGTGGAAATTCAAACTCTTGTTGCCTGCTTTTGTTGCAAACTCGGGCTTTTGCGACGTCCAGCTAATTATTCCACTGACTACATCTACAGAGATCCTTTTTGTTTTTTCCCCACTTTTTTTTTATCGTGCTGGTACTGGAGCTTTTTTTTTTTTTTTTTTTTATGTTCCTGTGCAATTGAAGCGTGCAGTCTCTAAACACTTCTCCCGACGCCAGCGGCGGCGTGTGATTGCTCCAACACCTCCACCCGGCTCCTGTCCCCGTCCCCTAGTGACACGGTGGGCTTAAAAAACACCCATAGAGTCTGTTCATATTCACCAACTGCTGTAGCGCTTTTAGAGTGTGCAAAACAGGTGGGTAAACTTCAGCTGCATTCACTTATATTTTTTCTTCTCGTGAGGAGGAGGAGGAGGGAGGGAGGGAGGGAGGGGGGGAGGGGGGGTTTCAGGGAGGTGGTGCCCGCTTGCCTGCCTGCCTGCCTGCTTGCCTCTTGTTGAATGGAATCCAAGAATAGTCAGGGACCACACAGGGAGGTGAGGGGGGAGGGGTCAGAGCCCTCAAAGATGGCTAACCATTCACACAGTCCATCTGCTGCGGGGATCAGCCCCGGCACTGAAAGCCTGGGGGTTTAAAAGGAATTTGGCCAATGTGAAAAACCAAATAATGCGGCCGCTACCCCTAAAAAATGTACAGATCACCTAAATGTGGAAAAAAAGAGAGTCAAATCTAAAGGTGTGTGAGTCAGCGTGGAATCACACACACACAGGCATGCAGATGGGACAGGCAGCAGATAGTGTGTGTGTGTGTGTGTGTGTGACTATTGTACTGCAGTCGTGTGTTTAGGTTTCCAAGGTAAACTGTGACTTAGTAAGACATTAGCAACCAGCACCGAGCATGGAAAAACATACGCTCCATTCTCATCCACACCACACCAGAGACGTTATATATACTCAAACTACAACTTGTGTGGTACTTGTATTCCTTCTATACAGAGAGGAGGGCGTTGATCGTTCTATTCATCCACACACACATAAACAAAAATAAACTTAAACCCAGCTCACACACGTCCCTCTGTTTGCTGCTCCAGCCGGACAAGCAGCGAGTCCATCAGTCATGAACACCTACCGCCCTGCCGGGGCACGGACACGGCCACCCGGCGTCTTCCCACCGGCCACTATTGTCTTTCACACTCCAGTTAAACCCAAAAAACAAGCTCACCAAAAACGGCCCAAACTTCTCCCGGCTGAATATTCTGAACAGAAAGTCAGAGCATCGAGCGGAGAAGACGAAACCGAAGCGTTCAGGTGATGCTGCGTGTGTGTGAGAAACAGCAACAACGCAGCAACATCGCACGAAAGATGAAGAAGGAAGAAAAAGCGTCTGAAGACTCACCTTCCACCCACAGCTGCTCGATGTCCGTTTCGATGGCGGCGACCCGGAGGCCCACCGACAGAGCCCCGAACACTAAGAGTCCGATAAAGAGGACCTTCCCACAGTGCCGCTGGATGTGGCAGCCCAGAGAGAACAGGAGGGCCTGGAACCTCGCCCGGATCCACAGAGGAGCTTTCTGACCTACAGCCTTACCCTGGATCCGAAGCAGGGAGGAGGGCAAGAAAAGGACAGAATTAATATCAGCGGCACATGAATAACGGGTCATTTGGCAGGCCAGTCTCATAGCGTGTATTGAGAGGAATATGTGACCGCTTGCATCCAGGACACGGGGTTACACATGCATCTGTATACTGAGAGTAAGAGAGAGAGAGAGGTGTCTTTCTGTGGAATTTGAGGTGAAAAATTGTGCAACATGATGACAAGCGAAGGTGCAAAACTCGCTATAGCCGCAGCCTGGATGCCAGTGCTGTCATGTCTCCAGTGTGTGCCGTCAGATTCCTGCTAAAACCTCATCTATCTAGGATCTCCACACCTGGGAGGATTTGAACTGCACAGTTTGAAGGCAACACTTTCAAAGGCCTTCAGGGGAACTAAGTCCTAATATGCATCGTTCTTATAAAGTCCAGTGAAACCACAATGAGAAAAAGAGCTTAAAAACACAATGTTCACCAAAAACATTACAAACACAGGACTCAATGGCAGCTACAGTAATGCAGTTTAAGAACATCTACAATAATGTGTAATCAACTAAATAAAGTGTCACTCTGCATTAAACACCTTATGACTGTGTCTTTATGATATGCTGCTGTTAAAGAGACTATGTGGTTATTAGTATTCACCCATATGGATGAGTTGGCAGCCCACACAGTTGAAGCTGACATGTATTCCCCCGCATTAATCTACATTAACCCGTTTAGTTCCCCTTCTCCCCTCTAATGTGCAAACTATTCGTCATAATCTCGCGCTCAGCCGCCGGTGCCGCACATGTCACCGCGGCAGGAGACCTCGCGCTGTGTTGTGGTTTTCTCCCTCTGCGGTGCTGAAACACGTCCAAGCATCCGGGCGGTCCAAAGATGCTTTGTCAGATCAAACTCAATCAGTGAATTCCTTAACAGGACCCACCACATTTCCAAACAGACCCCGGGCCAATGCGCGCCGCGCTGCCTGCACAAAGCCAACAACACGCACACACACACACGCATACACGCGCGCGCACGCACACACACACACACGGCTGCGGTGGGATGGAACACCCCCGGACCCGCTCCCTCCCGGTGGCTTCAGCAAACACACATGAATGAGAGCCTCGGTGTCCATTCACACACACACACACACACACACACACACACACACACAGCGACGGTACACACGCTGCCAAACACGGATCGTGGATCACTTTATTCCAGCGGGGTTCCTAACATGTCATGCGAGCTCAGCCTCCTCTCTGCTCCTGTCCCGTTCAACACTCACTAAGCACGTTGTGTACATCCTCCTCTCTACGCTGTCTTTCTGATAAATGACGCGGGGTATGAGTGCACTGCCGCCCGGCTGGGCTGTCGCCTCCCTCGGGGGAGCCATGGTGGTCCCCGGGTCCCAGGCGGGGGAGCCGCTGGCTGCAGCCGAACATTCCCAACATGCGCCCTCAACTCGCGATTAGATAACGGCCGAAACCCCCAAAAGCGGCTCTTTTCTGCAGACCTTTCATTCACACGCGCGCGGGCTGAATGGGGAGCTTGCCCTCCAGATACATCCACACACCATTCTGCGGGCATTGAATCACCTTTGAGATCTGTTTAAGTGCGAACGCAGCGTGGCAGTAGCTGGGTCTCCGGAGGACGTCTGGGTTCGCAGGCGGCCGGGAGCGCGTATAACTCGGGGGTAAATCTCCATAGACGCCGGACCCGGGGACCCCGCGATCCGAGGCCATAGTCCGAAGAGGGGGAACGGCGCGCTGAGCGAGGCGACGGGGAATCGGTGCGAGTTCAGTAAAAAAGACAATAATCCAACATAGAAGAGGAGCGCATCCAGCACCGCCGGCGACAAGTCGGAGGGACGTGTTCTAGTCTTCCCTGGAGCCAAACAAGTCTCGAAACTCCATCCCAACATTATGCGCCGAAATCCGTAAAGATCCTTCAGTCTTCATTCGTCCCGGTAGTTTGTGAACCGACGTCTCAGAGAGGAGTAGTGGGAGCCGAGGAGGAGTAGTAGTAGTAGTAGTAGTAGTAGTAGCCGAAGTCTCAGCCCTCCGTGTCAAGTCTAACTCCGATCCCGTAGCGGTAACATTTGGATAAGTTCGCCTCTCGGCAAATCCTGAAAAGGGAGGTTTGATGGAAAAGTGCTCCGTCTCCCATTGGCCGAGGAAGAGGCAAATTACTTTGCAAACATCGCCTATTATTAGCTGCTAAGCAACAGCTCACCAAAGTGGAGAGAGAGAGAGGGGGACCACCCAGGCTGCTGCTGCCTGGGCTGGAGGGGAGGAGGAGGAGGAGGCGGGGGAGGGGGAGTGGGAGTGGGAGGAGGAGGGGGGAGAGAAGGGGGGAGAGAGGAACTCTTTCAATAAACTCTGCACAGCCGCGCACGCACCCACGCACGCACAGACGCGCGCGCGCGGACTCACGCACGCAGCGCGCCTTGCCTGCTCGCGCTGTGGACATCGTTCCCAGCGGCCGGAGCGCGCATCTACTGATATCACAGCCACACGGGCGCGCACGTGCACACACACGCACACACACACGGACACACACACACACACACACACACACTCACACACGTTTGTTCACTTTCGTCAGATAAAGCCAATCAGTGAAAGGAAAAAAAGAAATGTTAATTCAGCTTTTCAAAAAATATTGTTTATTGGAGTATTACAGATTTTTTAAAACGTTTCATATCACCTCAGGTCATCTCGTATTTGATAAGGATTTGGAGCCTGAAGCCCTTTTTTATGTCTGAGCAGCTGTGAGAAGAGTTGTGTGTGTAGTTGTTTAGCACTAACACAGCTGTAACCTCACCTCTTGTGTCCCAAAGCATCTACAAGTAAGTTATTACACCCTGGAACATAGAAAATATAACCTCTCATACTTGGAAAATCCTTCAAATAGTGTTGTGTCCCTATATGCATCTTTCTAAATAACACATCGGAGCTGGCCGGCTCAGTGTGACACCTTTATCTGAGTGGAGACTTTTGGAGAGTTTCCATGTCTCGCCACGCATGACTTCATGGGTTCAGAGAGCAGCTCACCTACAAGAAAAACATCTGAAAATCAAAGACTGAAGGAAAGAAAGAAAGGAAGAAGGTCCTCAGACCAGAATGTTTCTAATCTCTCGTAAAAATGAAGTGTCTTGGTGTTTTTCAGCTAATGCAAGCCCCCATTGGGCCCTCTCATGGCAGTATGGGGGTGAAGAAGAAACACCCAGTAACCTGTGCTGCAGTGTGAATGTGTGTCAGGTGGCCGGTGCTAATTTGAGGCCCGTTGGGTGACTGTAAAACAATTTGACGCGGAAGTAAAGCAATTTGTAGGTGTCGGCTCTATAAGTTCACTCTGTGTTTACATAGACACGAGAACCACGAACATATAGATGCAGATTAAGAGTGTGAAGCAATTGTAATGAAAGCTGCATTTCAATACACAGAAAAATAAAAATAAACATGTGTTGGGGCATGTGTTGGCAGGAATGGAATATAATCTGAAAAAATATGTTTTCTTTAGTGTGTACTCACCTGAAAATAAGAATGCTTGTGTTTGTGTTACTTTGGAATGAGCCGTTTACCCTCCTGGTGGAGCAGGCCGCCATGTGGCTACGGTAGCCCAGGAAGGACAAACCGAACACCAGCTAGCTCATGCCGCCGTAGTTCTGTACAGGCGTGGCACACAGGGCTGCGAACCGCAACCTTCCAGTAGAGGTCACCAAATCCAAAACACCAGATATATATATATTATATATATAAATATATATATATATATATATATATATATATATATATATATATATATATATATATATATATATATATATATATATTTATATGTATATATATATGTATATATATATTTATATATATATATATATATATATATATATATATATATGTGTGTATATATATGTATGTATATTTATATATGTATATATATGTATATATGTGTATATTTATAGATATGTATATATATATATTTATGTGTATATATATATATATATATATATATATATATATATATACACAAATTAATTTAAATGATTTTGAGATCAAATCTATGTATATTTATTTGCATTGTAGAAAAATCTGTTCATATGTTTCATCAGTTCAATTCATATGTTGTTTACTTTATAAATTGTCCATCACAAGTTCACAAAACCCAACATCTAGCTATGGTCATTCAGTATTACATATCAGACTTAAACCACCGATGGTATAAGGAGGGACATTTGAATGATAAAAACTAAGATTGTGTTTATGAACAAAACACTCATAAGAAGTTTATCAACAGTGTCCAACAGTATATTAATTTTTATTTACAGCTACTACAATACTTAAAAGTAGATTTAATTCTCCTCACTACGTCAGATTAATATCCAGTGGTAACTTGGTACATTTACTCAAGTCCTGTAGATATGTATAAAGTTGAGTTATTTGTACTTTACTCATGCTATGCCTTTTTTATATTTATACCCCAAAAATACAACACAAAATATGAAACTATATTTATTTGACAGCTGCTACTGCTAGTAACATTACATGTTAGAATTTCATATGAATAACAAATGAGGAATTTAATACAATGCATTGTTATACATTTAGCTGATTTAAACTACCTATAGTTTATATATTAAAAAAAGGAAAAATGAGCTCAACCAAGTTACACAATATAATGATATTAGTATTAAACATTGAAGCATATTAAAAATAAAGTTAGATAATGTGTCCAACATCCATTATCTATAAACAGGGGTCTGGAGACGATCCCAGCTCAGGTGAAGGACAGTTACAATATGTTTTTCAAAGATTTGAATAATTTCTTTTATGAAAATTCTTTTTTACGAAATTCATATATTTGAAAAAATTACTTTTACTTGCAAGCAATACTTTCTCTCTATTGATGCATTAATGCTTTTCGATAAGTGAAGGATCCAAACACGTCTTCCACCCCTGATCCCCATCACAATAATACACATTAATATAAAGCCCGGCTCTAAACTGTCCTGTTTGTGTTTGCTTTGTACCACTGGGTTACGAGTCTGTACTCGTAAGTCTGTACTCACAAGTCAGCTGTCGGGTCGCCGCTGGTGGCTAAACAATCAAAGCTTTCCCAGAAGCTGGGATAATAAATCAATCAAAAAAAGGCTCAAATATCTGTGTAAAGCTCTTTAATGCACATCCCCTTTGAACTCTTTATTCCAGATCTCCATCTTCCTCCTTACACGTCTAAAAGAGATGTTCCTGGAGTCATACGTCTCCTCAGATCTCCCGTCTCCACCTAACAGGATGCGTCCGCCGGCTCTATCCGTCCATCTGTTGACTCGGAGCGTAAGATCTCAGATCTCTGAGACCGACCCAGACATGCCGACCCGTACGTCAGGGCGAGGCTGGCATGGAGCGGGGTGTCGTTGGCTTGAGCCGGGTCGGGCCGGGCTGAGTGGTGGAGGGAAGCAGGCAGCTGGAAATGGGAGCTAATGTGGAATGTGAGGAATTGGGTTGTGTAGTCGGGGGCCCCTTCAAGCCTAACAAACTCAGGGAGGTCCGAGGCCTGGTCTGGAGGCCTTGGATAAATAAACCATCCGAGATGACCATGCGCTGTGCAGATATCTGCCATCGCACTGCCCCGGCCTCCAAACACAAACCCTCTCTCTCCCTCCTCTCCCTCCTTCCCCTTCTCCCTGTCCCACATGGTCCCTCTCCTTCCATCCACCCCTCTCTTTATCCCCTCCTTTTTAATCTCCCTATACTCTTTTTTTATTTCATATTTTCTTCTTAACACCTACGCCTTTCACCCACGTTTCATCTGCTTCTCTACTTCTGCTCTTCCTCCCTCCTCCTCCTCCCTCCTCCCTCCTCCTTCCTATCTCCATTCCTCCCTTTAATGCCTCCCCAGTGACTCCATCCATCCATCCGTTCATCCATGCATGCATGGCTGGCCGTCCGTCCGGGGTTCTGTGTGTGTTATAGGCAGAGCTACGGAACCGCTATGGCACTCAGCCGTCGCACGACAGCCCAAACGCCCAAACGCCCAGGGTTCAGGCCCGCGGTGTTTATCTATGGGGGAGAGGAGGGGAGGCTGAGAGGGTGAGAGGCTGAGAGGCTGAGAGGGTGAGAGGGTGAGAGGCTGAGAGGCCGAGAGGAGGAGAGGCTGAGAGGGTGAGAGGAGGAGAGGCTGAGAGGCTGAGAGGGTGAGAGGGTGAGAGGAGGAGAGGCTGAGAGGCTGAGAGGCTGAGAGGAGGAGAGGGTGAGAGGGTGAGAGGAGGAGAGGCTGAGAGGCTGAGAGGGTGAGAGGGTGAGAGGAGGAGAGGCTGAGAGGCTGAGAGGAGGAGAGGCTGAGAGGGTGAGAGGAGGAGAGGCTGAGAGGCTGAGAGGGTGAGAGGGTGAGAGGAGGAGAGGCTGAGAGGCTGAGAGGGTGAGAGGCCGAGAGGAGGAGAGGCTGAGAGGGTGAGAGGAGGAGAGGCTGAGCGGGTGAGAGGGTGAGAGGGTGAGAGGAGGAGAGGGTGCTCATGAATGCATTTCTTCTTTTTCTCTCAGAACGAGTATATATACATATATATATTTATAAATATATATATATATATATATAAATATAAATTATATATATATATATATTGTGTATATATATATGTATATATATATATATAAATATATATACATATATAAATATATGTATATATATATTGTATATTTATATATATATTTATATATATATATATGTATATGTTCTTTTTTGTTGCCCTGGGTCAACAGTGATAGTCGTCGTCATCTCGGACACACGGTAGAAGTGCGTGAGGTTAAAATGCAACCATGTAAGAGATATTATGGGATGTTCCTTTTCAATCTTAGAGTACACAAGATGAGGCAGATCTTCTCAGAAAGGAAAATGTTTTGACAACATTTGTAAACACGATGCTAAACAAGTCTATTGATTTAATATGTTATAACTGGAAATGAGAGTCTATCGTACCGGAAGACAACTGTTTGTTGTATCTTATGTTGTGTTTCTTTAAAAGTACAGCGTTATATCAGAAGGGGTTATCTGTCGACCCCCCCCCCCCCCCCCCCCCCTCCTTTAGCCTGAGTCTCTTCACAGCAGTGTAACGTGATATCAGTGTGTCCTCATAGGTCCAGTTTCCTGATAGATAGTACTGGGCCCAAACAGCTGTTGCATATAATTACAGGAACGTGTTGAGACCACATAGTCAACCACAGGTAAGACGTCCAGAGCCGTTCTGCACCTCGACGTATCGCAGCAGCTCATCCTCAAACCCACACAACGACCGTAAAGATGAGAAGCACATGAGACGGGCATGACACAGTTATACGACTTTACACACGCAATCTGAACCTGTGTATGTGTGAGGGCAATTTAACTGCCTTATGCAAACTAAAACTTACAATCAAGAACTTACCACTTACTGTTATACTTGCACTGCCAATGTAAATACATCTCACAGGATGTCTTTTTGCTGCCTTTTTTTGCACTATCATAACCTCATTTTTTAGAAAACTTATGCTGCTGTATATGTATCTGTATGTTTATAACTCTATGTATAACTATATGTCTTGTTTTATCTGATGTTGTGCGTGTGCACTTATATGTTTCACCGTGGGAGAGTGGGAAACATTTTTTCGATTCCTTGTATGTCCTAACATGCAAAGTAATTGACAATAAAGCTACTTTGACTTTGAAGAAGCATCACATCTAGCTCCTAATAAAGACTAACAAAATAAACATTTCCGGTTCAAGAATATCGAATGAATAAATAGTTTTCATGATAACCAAACAGAATATTTGTCTGTGTGTTGATAGACTAGATAAATAAAGCTGTTCCGAAACACACACAGATGATGGGAACAGAGAGACACAGTATACACATGAATCAGAGCCTCTACTCAGCATTAGCACATCTTTATTTGGCTTGTTTGATTTAAAGTTCACAGTCATGTTACATATTGTTGGGAAAACCCCAGAAGAGTGTTTTTCAACCTCTATAATTACACATTTCTCAGATATCAGGGAAAAGGCAAAAAGTTGCCGGGTAGCAGAGAGACACTTTCTGCAACGAGCACCTCCGTCAGTCGCAGAGCTGCCACCCACAGCCTCACACGAGATTAATTATGATAATGCATTTCTTTACCCCTTTGTCATCGTAATGAATGGTTGCCTTTCTGGGAGAAAAACACACAAAACACAGAGAAACACACTTTTCTTTAAGTCTTTGTTTGTGCGGTTGTAACAGAGGTATTGTCAGATGAAGCTGGCAGGTGGTAATGCAAACTCAGACCTGTAGCTTTAAGAAGAAAGCATAGAACCCCACCGCCGTGTGTGTTTGTGTGTGTGTGTGTGTGTGTGTGTGTGTGTGTGTGTGTGTGTGTGTGTGTGTGTCTTTAAGTATATGTGGGCAAACATAGCTTTTCTTTTTTTAGGGCACAATTGTGATTGGTTACAAATGATGGAGAATCAGAAAGGCTCCCATCCAAACTCTTTGAGACCACATACAGCTTCTTTTTAAGAATATACATTATATTAAAAAAATGTTTTTGACTGACTGTGTTTTTAATGAAACAGGAACTTTATTTAACTACGTATAATTTTTTTTTTACATTAATTATACAAAACCTGTGATTCGGGAATCACTCAATTTTAAACATTTCCTGTTTCCATTAAGATGGTTACTACGGGCCTCGGCGTGAAATTGAACGGATTAAGGGGATTTTAGGGGGGAGAGATTGGAGTAAAATTACAGTGCAAAAAAGAAAAAGAAAAAAAAGAAACATAATTAAACGTTTTGAGTTTGTTTCTGTTTTCAGTTGCAGCTGTGGACGTTATAAACATTGGGACTAATGAGATTAAAAGGAAAGGTCACCTGAGGGTGTAAAGCAGGTCACTCTTTTGCTTCTTCCTGTGATTTTACTGCAAAAGCAATTTACGACGTGAACCCAATCAGCCACCCAGTCAATGTTTAGTTAATTAGCCGGGGGGCCTCCGCAGTGACGGACAGGGATATCTGGCTTAGTGTGTGTGTGTGTGTGTGTGTGTGTGTGTGTGTGTGTGTGTGTGTGTGTGTGTGTAAGGCATGTCACCGAGGTTGTTATCCCATACACGGGATCTCTTTCTCCACACACACTCTTTGTTGGCTAAGAAACATAAGCAACTGATGTATCTCTAAAGCTTGTAAAAAGAGTGTGTGGTTGTGTGTGTGTGTGTGTGTGTATGTATTCAGATGTTGGAGTTGGAGATGGAGTGGTGTTGGTGTGTCTGTGTATGTGTGTTTGGGGGGAGGAGGAGGGTCGTAGCATCTTGAAAGGTAGTGTGTGGAGAAAAAAAAAAAAGGAGGGAGGAAATTCATTTGTGGCCGGAGAACAGAGAAGACAAATTGAGGAAGTGTTGTGCTAATGTGTAGGGGTCAGCAGCAAACACACACAGGTTTCTGACTGACTGCCACTTGGGTGGCCTGCTCTCTCTCTCTCTCTCTCTCTTTCTGTCTCTTGCTCACCCACGATCAGCCCTCAAGCCATGAAGCCACCCAGCTACTCAGCCAACCCCCCAACCCCGGGCCCAGACTCCACCTCTCTGTGCATCCGAGGATGTCTATGTATCGCACATTTGTCTCCACCATCAAACCGATCAATCTATGTGGAACTGGGGGCTTCTTTATTCCCCCCCGAGGGTTCAGCAGACGCAGCAGTCACACATCATGTCATCAAGCAGAGGAAGTTTCAGAAAAACAGCATCTATATCTGTCTGAAGCAATCAATGTGTTCCTTTTATTTTCTGCCCTTAACACTCATTTCAATCTGTCTCATTTAGCCTTAAAATGGTTAAAACGGTCTAATTCCAACAGTTTGTCATTAATGTATATATATATATATATACATTTATATTATGTATACACATATATATATATGTATATATAGAATATATATACATATATATACATATATATAGAGAGAATATGTATATATATATATATATATATAAATAAATAATAAAAAATATATATAAATAAACATATATATATATAAACATATCTATATATCTGTATATATATTATATATATTTATCCGTAGATATAATATATATATATATATATATATACACATTAATGACAAACTGTATATATATATATATATATATATATATATATATATATATATATATATATATATATATATATATATATACAATGTCTCCAAATTCCAATATGATATATTTGGTATCTTTGGCACTTTTGCGATCTGCAGTGATTGAGCTGGTCATGACGGCTGACTCATGAATGGACCGCTGCTGCTAATGGGATTGTTGTGTTTGACTGGAAGAAGTTAAAGAAACACTGGCCAGACTCTTCGGTTGCACATTTTTTGTTCCTCGACTGCGTTGTTTCTTAGTCAACGTGTCAGTTCATGAATCATAGATGAGGAAGGTTAAACCCTTCCTCTGCAACTTGATCTAACCTTCTCCAGATAATGTACAGACTTTATTTTGGACAGTTTTCATTGCAGCTTCTTCCTCAGTAGAAAGTAGATCCGATTTAAAACTATAGCCATATGCAATACTTCAATACTTTGAGCAGGACAAACACAATTCCACTCACCTACAGAGCAATTGTGATAAATGAATATGATTTGGAAAGAGTAACTATTTAAAAAATACCTACCAACCAGGACGTGTGTTCAGAACGTTGGTTTTGAGGTAAACGTGAAACACAATGCATTCATCAAGACTCACAACATCCAACGCCCCCCCGCCCAGACCCCCAGATGTGAACCACCTTTATGAGTCAGTCTGCACACAAGACAACACATGCATCACAGGAATGAGGTGCATGCAACAGAAACACATCTTTTCTTTTACACAAACAAAAGAAGCACATTTTTTAAATACAGATGTGCGAGAGCATCTTCAATTATTAATATGCTCGATTTTATCCTTGTTGAAACAACTTTAAAACGGGCACCAGATGATAATAATGTACAGGTCTTTTCTCTTCTCTCGGGTGTTAAAGACATTTGTTTGGGATGCATACTTTGATACAAATCTTCTTCCCCAAGGCTACATAAAAAATAAAAAAAACGACAGACCTGATATATGATCTCAAGTCAACATCTGATCTCCAGATCTGCGGAGCATAACGTGCACATGTCTGTACGCATGTGTGCACATGCATGCATGCATTCCCTCAAAGGGCTGTGAGACAGCATTGATCACTTTGTGTGGCAGAGGATTAACAATGGTCACACACAGGTAAGCTCACACACACACACACACACACACACACACACACAGCAGCAAACGCATGTATGTGCTGAAAAGGGGGCTCAGCCAAGGTGGCGTTGTATTGAGGGGACTCGGGGGTCTCTGGGTAAATATACAAACCTCTACGCAAACACACCCGGCTGCCAGGTTTCATCATGTGGTTGAAGAGAGAGGTCTGAGAGTGAGACCGCCAGAAAGGTTAACAAAGCCGAGACAAAGAGCGGCGACAGCGTGGACCTCGACGGTGGCGTCGCGGCGTGGAGCCCGCGGCTCAGGTGGAACATTTCACCTCATCGATAAGATGCTGTCTGAGCGAAATGAATGCACCAGGTTGCAGAGTACACAAACATCACTCGCTCGTCGTGATTGGAGTTTGCATTATAGAGACAGGGTTCTTACACATGTTGACTGATGGATTTCCAGGACTTTTTCATGACTTTTCCAGGACTTTAAACCAAATGTCCATGACCAAACTGAAATCTCGGTTTATACATGAAAAAGTGAGAACATTTAGTATTTAAACAATGTGAATTCCAAAGCATACAGTATATATTTAATGAAACAAATGAATAAGAGAACATATTTCATTTAAAGAATAAACATTTGCTTCCCGAGCTACGGCCATCGAACTTTCCAGTTACGGTGCGTTCACTTGCAACGCGGGAAAAAAAGAAAATTGCGGCGCCAGTATGAGAGCGTACGCCGGCTTATATTTTGAGTCTTTCTAAAACATATTAATTATTTCAAACTCGGCGTAAATGAACATGTGATTATAACACATTTCCATGACTTTTCCAAAACTTTAATGATTTAAGTTTTTTTCCATGACTTTTCCAGGCCTGGAAATGACCATTTTAAAATTCCATGACTTTTCCAGGTTTTCCATGATCATACGGACCCTGAGAGGGGGTGAATGGTGAAAGGATGAACACATGAGGATTCTTTAGAACGTAAAGTGTGAGTGAGATGGGAAGATGAACACAGATAGGGCAAACGGAGAAACACCAGACAATGAAGTATTTCTGTCTGAAGCTTCATCTGTAGTGGAGGACAATTCAGCGGTGAGGCCACTTAAAGCGACACTATGTAACAATTGTACTTTAAAATAACAGCTTGAATAAAATGTTGCCGCTACAAAGACTTTTAATATGTAGATGTCTCCTCCTCCATCGGGTCTGTGGGCTAAAGACCGACTCTGTCACATGTTGTAGCGCCCGGTCCTTGGACCTGCTTTCTGTCATGATGACCAGCGTCACATAGTCCAGTCCACCTCACAGGGGACTTTTTATTGTCTCCGCTACGCGACGTAGAGACAGAGAGACATGCTGCTGTGGAGACGACCAATAACAGACCTTTAGTTTAAAGAACAAAGACGTCTTTAAGAAAGGGACCTGACATTACTGCTGCTGTCATCTGGAGGAGAGAGAAAGTTACAGGGGGCGGAGGAGATTATTATTAACTCTAACTCTAAAGAGCCATATGTCACCAGAAGAGCCACATATGGCTCAGAGCCAGAGGTTCAGACACCTGATCTATAACTGGGTATTTACCACACTGAAGTACACGTTAAATACCTGAAGGGGGCGCTACAAGGGAAAACTACATAATGGGGCTTTAAAGAAATTCTGTTTATTTAGAAATTCATCTTTCCAGCCTGGGACTCACATTTATAGAATCTATTCTATTCCACGATGACTCCTTGGTGTTCCTCCTCTACGAGCTCCTTCATACTATCATCAGCTGCCCGTATTAAAACAATACAGATTACATCAACACACTTTCATATTTTAAGAGAAATGATAACACGCGCGAGTCGCTGGCAATCCAAGCGAACAAAGAGAAACTAAATATCTCAACCCAAGACTTTTTGTTTTGTTTTCCAAGATCTTTGGATTGGAGGCGGAGCCGTCCCGCCACTACACACACGCTAAATGTTGCCAGCTGGAAGGCAGCCGTTTCTTTATCAATTGCCTTGTGGGAAAAAACACATCAACAACACACTGGAAAAAAAGATTGATGTAATAGACCGGGCTAGAAAAACGTTGCATTCTACATTTCCAATCATGCAACGTAAACATTTCCAAATACACAGAAATAAGCGCAGTGACATCATCAGGGTCGAATCCAGAAGACGTTACACACGTGTGTCTACCCCTCGGGAGTAAAATAAACACTATTTTATGAATGCTCGTGAATTATTCTTTATTCTACCCAACAATAATCACATCTGAATGCAGCATACTGGACGGATACAAGTCGTTTACGCAGCAGATTAAAGACACGTTAGTTAATGTCTGCTTAAAGAATAACGATTACAACATGTCAGAACCGACAGGATAACAAGCGCAGATAATGGAGGGTAGGGGGGGGCATCGTGATCACACATGTACACACACACAGAGACACACACACAGAGACACACACAGAGACACACAACACACACACAGAGACACACACGGACACACACACAGAGACACACAGAGACACACACACACACACACAGAGACACACACAAAGACACACACACAGAGACACACACAGAGACACACAACACACACACAGAGACACACAGAGACTCACTCACACACACGTGCACGCACACACACACACACATACATACACACCACACCCGCACACACACACACACACACACACTCACTCTCTCTCACACACACACACACACACACACACATGTGTACACACTCTCTTACACACACACAGAGACTCACTCACACACACACACACACACACCACACACACACAGACTCACACACTGAGATACACACACAGACTGAGACACACACACACACACGCTCACTCTCTCTCTCACACACACACACGTGTACACACTCTCACACACAGACTGAGAGACACACACACACACACACACACACACACACACACCCCTTTCCTCTTCCTTCGTGACGAAGGAGCTTCAAACCTGTAATTTAAGAAATACTCTGCGGCCGGAATGCAATAAATCTGGTGACAGCCGAGAGAGAGAGAGAGAGAGAGAGAGAGAGAGAGAGAGGAGCAGGAGACGCGTCGGGTGCGCCTCCGTTTCCTCCTCTGTGTGTGTGTGTGTGTGTGTGCGAGGGCGTGGGTGTCGCCGTGAACTGATACCGGATCCGGCTGGGTGGTCCGGGGTCTGCACATACACCAATTTTGTGTACAAATAAACTTAACCCCCACGCCGTTGTGGTCACCCCTCCCACGGCCCCCCCGCCTCTCCATCTTTGGTCTCCCCAGCTGCAGCGTACACACACGCACACGCACACACACACACACGCACACGCACACGCCGCCGAGGCTCCGCCCCCTCAGAGCGGCTAAATTGATAATCGAGTCCCGCCGGCCGACCCGTCGTGAACATCTCCCTCCGGCTGGCGGGTCGGAGGTGAAACATGAAACTATTAGTCGAATTCCAAACTGATGAACTCAATCATTTGTCATTTTGGGCAACGCAACTTTTTTTTTATGGAATAGAATTAAAACGAACAAATAAAAACAGAGACGTGCCGACTGGTGGGGGTTAAACTCTTAATTTATTTGGACACGATGTAGAAAACGCCTGAGAAGAGAAGTCGCCTCCAGGCGGCTGACGCTCGGGCGGCTGATGAGTTAGTTTAGCTGCTCTCCGATTGGCTAGTGAGACGAGGACGCCGCTCCGTCCCCGAGGGACTTAGATCTCCATCAGCTGGTCCGTTCCAACGATGACCTCGTTAGTCCTCTCAGCTGCAGGAGAGAGAGAGAGAGAGAGAGAGAGGTATAACACAGGTGTGGTCGTTGTTTGAAAACCTTGAGGGATTCTCGTATTTTATTTTAACGTTTTGATGTTTTCCCTAAAAAACAACCTGCAAGACGACAGATAGAGCTTCACAAATCACCACGGAAAAAAGACAGACATTAGATAAAGAGAGTTGTTAAGTGAGAGATAGTAAAGGGAACGAGCATCTCGTCTTTATCTTCTCCGACAGGATGTTAAATTATTCATGGCTGCTACATCTATGTGTTTTATATTTATTTTCATTGATGCTGAATTTTGAAATGTCCCCACTGTGGGCCGAATAAAGGAATATCATATCATATCATAACTCAATACCTGTAATATATTTTTTTTTTATGCCAGTTAGAATTACATTTAAGTCCAACTTTAAAATAACAAAAACTGAAAAAAAGCATAATTCACTTTGGGTGAGAGACAATTTTGCCCAAATGTTTATCGTAACAAAAGAGCAGGGCGACATAAATAAGAGGAATTTGGTCAATTAGAAATTTTAAAAATAGTTCATGACAGGAAGCAGAACCCTTTGATCACAGATGTAGAGGCACTGATGTGAACCCCAACGGGATGAAGACATTTCTGCATTTATTTTGATACCGTACTGAAACGAATGGAAACCAAAGTGTGAGACGACCGCCGAACCTCAGATGTTTCGGTCTTACTCTTAATCAACAAGAGTTACGTCATCGATCGTCTTTTAAAGGCCTTTCAATGCTAAATGGAACATTTACGAGGAAATGTTGAAAACGCAACATTTACAATAGTGCCGAGCTTTGTGGGATTCTTCGTTTTACGACAAAGAACTTTGACATGACTAATAACAGGGTTATTACACATTTTGACCGATGGATTTCCATGACAACCAAATGTCCACGACTAAACTGAAATCTCGGTATAAACATGAACATTTTAGAACATGTTGCGTATTGATTGCGTACGCCGGCTTATATTTTGAGCGACTTTCTTTAAAAAACATAATTATTTCAAACTCTGCCTAAATGAACATGTGATTATAACAAATTTCCATGACTTTTCCAAAACTTTTATGATTTACGTTTTTTCCATGACTTTTCCAGGCCTGGAAATGACCATTTTAAAATTCCATGACTTTTCCAGGTTTTCCATGACCGTACGAACCCTGCAAGAATATATTTGGTTTCGTACAACCCGAGTCATCGGGCTACGGCGTGCACACCCGCACTACGGGGCTACGGCGTGTTTGAAATCAGTCCCAGAGCCCTCGGTGTGGTCGGGTCCCCCTGACGCTGCTCCTGAACCTCACACAAAGAAAGAGAGCAGGGCTCTTACACATGTTGACCACTGGATTTCCAGGACTTTTCCAGGACTTTAAACCAAATGTCCATGACCAAACTGAAATCTCGGTTTATACATGAAAAAGTGAGAATATTTAGTATTTAAACAATGTGAATTCCAAAGCATACAGTATATATTTAATGAAACAAATGAAAAAGAGACAATATTTCATTTAAAGAATAAACATTTGCTTCCCGAGCTACGGCCATCGAACTTTCCAGTTACGGTGCGTTCACTTGCAACGCGGGAAAAAAAGAAAATTGCGGCGCCAGTATGAGAGCGTACGCCGGCTTATATTTTGAGTCTTTCTTTCTAAAACATATTCATCATGTCAAAATCGGTGTAAATAAACATGTGATTATAACACATTTCCATGACTTTTCGAAAACTTTTACGATTTACGTTTTTTCCATGACTTTTCCAGGCCTGGAAAAGACCATTTTAAAATTCCATGACTTTTCCAGGTTTTCCATGAGCGTCCGAACCCTGGAGAGGATGCTTGAGGATGCATTTTCTCTCAATCTCCCTGAACCCGGAGCCGCCGCCGCTCCTCCCTCCACCTCCGGGCTGCGAGCTCCGGCTCCAAAGCAAACGGCGGCACGGACTAATGTTCCGTCCACGCAGACGGTTTTAGTGAGAAGGAATCTGCTCTGCAGAGAGGAGGGGAGGCCAAATGGAGCGTGGGCCAGCAGCAGAGGGAGGGAGGAAGGGGTCCCTCTCCTCGGGTCTGCTCCCTCCTCATCGTCGTCAACACCCGTTTTACCCAAAAGTAAACAAGTCAGGTAAACAGTCCAAA
Source organism: Liparis tanakae (assembly GCA_036178185.1). NCBI lineage: Eukaryota > Metazoa > Chordata > Actinopteri > Perciformes > Liparidae > Liparis > Liparis tanakae. The sequence continues at coordinate 1,812,911 of CM070098.1, forward strand.
GTGTGCAGGAGGCGGAGGACAGGAGAACAGAGGGTCGTCCTCCTCCAGAGACAAAGGGAGGGGGAGGAGAGGCGCGCTGGTAACGCACGCACGTGTTATTTATCAAAGCACCCACAGGAAAGGTGTGTTTCTTCTTCAACATCAACACCTGACGGACCTTCATCTCCGTGTGTGCGTGTGTGTGTGTGTGTGTGTGTGTGTGTGTGTGTGTGTGTGTGTGAGGCTGACTAGCAGGGTGGTCCTGGGCTGCCAGCAGCAGAGTGGGTGTGTAATGTGTTTCGCAGCCTGCGGTCAGCAGGCTAGATTAGTAGCGAGAGACACGCCTTTCATACAATACCAAAGCAAACGGGTTTATCATTAGAGCGCCGCGTCGTGTGGATGAAACTAATCTCATCCAAGTCCATAAAGCGATAGATGTTTGGGGATTCGACCGAGAAACTGTGGAGGATTACAGCGACCTGTGTGCAGAGCGTGGAGCATCCGTGTATTGGACATTAAAGTGACCGTAAAGGGTGGGGCGTGATCCAGGACCAAGATAACGGTTTAGTTTAGACCTGATCTTGTTTCCTTCGTACTCTGCTCAGGGTGGGAGAGATGTTGATGTTCACCACGTAGGACCGTGCATGTGCCAGAAAGTTAAAGTGGCAAGTTTCTAGAATTATGAACAAGTCCGTGTTGAAGATCCTCTGAGGGTTTTATCCGCTCTGCAGGCCGGAGAGACGGAGACGTCCGTCGCTCATTCTGAGCTCTGATTCTGGTTTCCTGGAGAAAAACAAACGGCTGTACGTACTGTAGAGCCCTCCGAGGGAACACGGGAGGTTTTGGGCTGTATAAATAAATGTGACTTCCCTGGACTATATACAGAAGATCCCTTTAACCCTCCTGCTACCTTTCGGGTCAATTTGACCCCGTTCAATGTTCATCGTCAATGTTCTTTGGGGTCAATTTGATCCCAGGTGTCCAATATATAAGAAATATCAACTTTTTTATATATTTAAAGGGCTATTTAGGTAAAACATATAAGAAATATCAACTTGTTTATATATTTAAAGGGCTATTTAGGTAAAACATATAAGAAATATCAACTTGTTTATTTATTTAAAGGGCTATTTAGGTAAAACATATAAGAAATATCAACTTGTTTATATATTTAAAGGGCTATTTAGGTAAAACATATAAGAAATATCAACTTGTTTATATATTTAAAGGGCTATTTAGGTAAAACATATAAGAAATATCAACTTGTTTATTTATTTAAAGGGCTATTTAGGTAAAACATATAAGAAATATCAACTTTTTTATATATTTAAAGGGCTATTTAGGTAAAACATATAAGAAATATCAACTTTTTTATATATTTAAAGGGCTATTTAGGCAGTCAACAAACAAACATAAAGTACCTCACACTTAAACTTGGGGAACAATATTAATCCTAATCATTTTCTGGAGGTTTTGCTGGGGTCAAATTGACCCCGAGGGCAAAAGATGTCAGTAAATGTGACAAGAGGGTTAAAAGAAAAGAAGAAAAATCTCTTAAAGAGACAACAATGCATTTTAGGAAAAATAATAATCGAAAAAAGAGAGACACGCTACAACACTGATGTGAGACTGTCAACAATGACACAACCAGTGCAAAACAATGACCCAACCAGGGGTCCCAGTTCCCCGCCTTCAGTAACATGAAGTCAGACGCTCGCGGCGCCGGTGGGAAACACGTCCCGGAGAAAAGATCCGTCATCTGTGTGGATGCTTCAAAAAGTCTGGACACTTTTTCCTCTTTTTTCAGCGAGTTTAGCTCATATTCCCACTGTTGTTACTTAGAGCACCCTGTTGTTCACTCAATTAGGCCGCTTAGTCTGGGAGCCCCGCTCGCCCTGTGTGTGTGTGTGTGTGTGTGTGTGTGTGTGTGTGTGTGTGTGTGTGGCTGGAGGCTGCCGTTGAATTCCGGGTGGTCCTGTTCTGGCCCTGCTCTCTAACCTCTCCATCAATGTGACACACACACACACATTTCCACACGCGCACACACACGGTTGTTGAGCTAGACGTCGCGTGTTGACTATCGCTGGGAGAAGAAAGATGAATGTGACGAGAGGGACATTAATGTGTGTGTGTGTGTGTGTGTGTGTGTTTAGGAGAGCGCCCCTCACCCTCCGGTTCGATCCGCTGCCAGCTGCCCACCAGGCAGTACTTGAGGTCGGCTCCCCGGCCGATGACGGCGTGGCTGCAGATCACGCAGCCCTGGATGTTACACCTGGAAAACACACATAATACAACTTTAACAAAGGAAAGAAGGGAATGAACACTTTGATTTAGGAGGAAATTCTACTCGACACGACCAATAAACGACTGATTTGGATCAGGCAGACGACCGGCTACCCGGAGCCCGTCGACCCAGAGCAGCGTCTGGCAGGCGCTCAGAGGCGAGCTGCTGTACAACCAGAGCTACTGTCGGCCATTTAACGCAGTTTGGGATTGAAGTTTCCTCTGGTAAACGCAGTGTGTGTGCGTGTGTGTGTGTTGCTCTCATCAAGGATGACAGGAGGAACACCGTAGTTACCGTTGCATTGAAAATGCGGACGGTTATGTTTTGATTGCTGTGTATTTATTTATTTATGTATTTATTTATTTATTTATTTATTTGTATGCGTGTTATTCGCATAAGTCAAAAAGTATTTAACCGAATCACGTGAAATTTGGTGGGATGATTGTTTATTACTCAGGGTCTATTTTATTGGATTTTGGGATCGATCGAATCAAAGGTCAAGGTCAAGGTCATGAAAAGGTCACCATCTTCTTTTTACCATTTTTATCCAATTGGCAACTAATGCCAACGTGTTCATAATTCAATGCTCAATCTTGTGATATGAGAAGGTACGCGCTCTACAGAGTGCGCGTTCTAGTTCCTGTTTTGAATACGTCCGTTCCACTTGTTCGAGGCCTTTGGCTGCAGAGCGAAACATCAGGAGAACTTTGAGAAGACGACAGAACTCATCGGGGAGAAGAACTCCCTTCTGCATGTTGCTTTATTTTATACGGTACACCTAAAAAACAATGCAGTCAAATACACAAGACGTGCTATAATGCCATCCTTATAGATCGTTTCATGTTTGTTTAAACTTTATAGTACAAAGTAAAACGATATATATATACACCAACAGATGAATCAATAATGAATGAGAGAGCCGAACGTTCTGCTTCTTCTACGTGTTTTATGTACACAAGCGTCGCACAGGCACACAGGCAACAACATGCATACTGGGGGCTGCCCAGTGCGGCCACAGCTCTCCACTGTTGGCTGTTAAGCCCCACCCCCTCACACACACACACACACACACACACACACACACACACACACACACAGGAGTGAGAGCCATGCTGGAGGTGACAGGAGGAACATTCAGGGATCCTCACACCTGCTCCCACGACTCAGACGCATGAAATGATCACGTGTATCAGAGAAGAAAAGCAGCCCACGCTGTGTGTGTGTGAGTGTGTGAGTGTGTGTGTGTGTGTGTGTGTGTGTGTGTGTGGAGGCATCGTTGGCTCGGTGCTGCAGTCCCACCTGAGCCGGCGGTGCCAACCCGCCGCGCTCACACTCAGCCAAACCATCGCCATAAAGTCCTCGAGGCGGACACAGCGTCCTGTGTGTGGCGGGCGTGTGGATGTGTCTGCTGCGTGTGTGTGTGTGTGTGTGTGTGTGTGTGTGTGTGTGTGTGTGTGTGTGTGTGTGGCGGGCGTGGCGCTGGAAGTGCGTCGGCTGCAGACTGAGAGCCTCAGAGGCTCCGGAGCTGTGTGTGTGTGTGTGTGTGTGTGTGTGTGTGTGTGTGTGTGAGTGTGTGTGTGTGTGAGCCGCTGGAGGACACATGTTGGTCTTGCCCAGCAGTGACGCACACACACTTGGCCCGCTGCGCCGCACACACACACAGGTTTGTGTAGGCCTATTCTACTCAGGTGGGGAGGCCTGGAGGAGAGAGAGAACGGAGTGTGTGGATGTGCGAGTGTGTGTGTGTGTGTGTGTGTGAGTGTGTGGATGTGTGTGTGTGTGTGTGTGGGTGTGGATGTGTGTGTTTGTGGATGTGTCTGCTGTGTGTGTGTGAGTGTGTGTGTGTGGATGTGTCTGCTGTGTGTAGATGTGTGTGTGTGTGTGGATGGGTCTGCTGCGTGTGTGCGAGTGCGTGCGTGTGTGTGTGTGTGCGTGCGTGACTACCTAGGAGACGGTGGTGCTGGTGGTAGTCGTGATGGGAGATTACAAGATTCAGAGTTTGGTAACATTAGAGAGAGAGAGAGAGAGAGAGAGAGAGAGAGAGAGAGAGAGAGAGAGAGAGAGAGAGAGAGAGACCACCAAAGAAGCTTCAGAGCTGAAACACCACTAATTACTAACACCGGGGCTCCTCCTCGCCATGACCCCCCCCCCCCCATCCTCCTTCTCACTCACACACACATACAAACACACGTCCACCCCCCCCCCCCCTGTAAAGTTGACCCCTCTCTCTCCCCCTCTCTCTCTCTCGCCCTTCCCAAACATGCAGCGCTTTGTCAACAAGTTCTGGTCAGCTCCGAACAAAGAGAGCAGAAATGTGAGGGGCTTCTGCGACATGACCGGGGTCTGCTAATCCCCTCACACTGGCGCTTTCTTTCTTTCTTTCTTTCTCCTTCCTTCTTATGTCCTTAAAAAAAAGAAGAAGAAGAAGAAGAAAAAAGAAAAGAAAGAATCGCAGTTTCTTTCTTGCGCCCTAGCTCTCTTTCCCCTCGCTCCTTTCTTCCCTTCCCTCTCGCTCTTTCATGCCTTTGTGTGAGCACCTACATGGGCACGATGAGGGGCCGGGGACCCTGAATGGCTTAAGAAGAAGAGACGGAGAGGGACAGAAAGAGAGAGAGAGAGAGAGAGAGATGGCGTTGAGGCCTTGATTGAGAGAAAAGAGAGGGAGGAGTGACATTGAGATATTAAAAGAGGGGCTCGTGAAAGAGTCCAGACCTGAGGCCGAGAAGAGTCTCTTCCACTAGATTCTGAGAGTTACAGCTACTGGGATGTCTGGAGGCAACAAAACACTTTGACTACTTTTACGACTAAATCGCGTTGTGCGATAAAGTGACCGATCGGGATTCACCGCAAATTAGAATTGTGACTATGTATTCAGCAAATGCTGGATGCCCTTTAAATCTGTTCCACCTGACCTCTTGCTGTGCAACCGAACTTCACTCACTGTTAAAGCCCCACGATGTAGTGTTTCCCTTGTAGCGCCCCCTTCAGGTATGTAACGTGTACTTCAGTGTGGTAAATACCCAGTTATAGATCAGGTGTCTGAACCTCTGGCTCTGAGCCATATGTGTCTCTTCTGGTGACATATGTCTCTTTAGAGTTTGAGTTAAATAATAATCTCCTCCGCCCCCTGTAACTTTCTCTCTCCTCCAGATGACAGCAGCAGTAATGTCAGGTCCCTTTCTTAAAGACGTCTTTGTTCTTTCATTAAACTAAACGTTAACGTTATACGTTAAAAATATTATATGGCTCTCAATGCACAATTACTAATTAATACTACCGTTCAAAAGTGTGGGGTCACCCAACGAGACAATTTTGTGTTTCCATGAAAACTCACTTTTATTTATTCAATGAATTGCAAAATGAATAGAAAATATAATAAATACATTGACAAGGTTAGAAATAATGATTTTTATTTTAAATATGAATTGTGTTCTTCAGACTTCAAGCTCAAAAGGAAGGCCAGTTGAAAAGCTTCTCTGACCAGCATAACTGTTTTCAGCTGTGCTAACATAACAAAAGGGTTTTCTAAAATTATGCCCCTCCGTTAGTCTTCTAAGGCGATAACACAATGTGAAATTAGAACACTGGAGATGGGCCTCTATACAACCGTGTAAATATTTAAGGTGTTTCAACCTAGAATAGTCATTAGTTAATAATGTATAGAGTGCATTTCTTAATAATTTAGTGTTATCTTCATTCAAAAAACATGCTTTCCTTTGAAAAATAAAGACATTTTTAACTAAGTGACCCCAAACTTTTGAACGGTATTGTATATTTAGAAATATTTGGCTTTTATGGCTCTCCCAGTCAAAAAGGTTCCTGACCCCTGGTCTAACCTAATAAATGAGATAACAGATTATAGAAATAGAAATAGACTTTTGGCATTGATGAATCTGACCAATGAACAATCCTTTCACTTCCTCTTCCTTCCTGAGGCGGTCGTCAGCTCAGACGTCTGCGCTGCACCTCGTCAAACCCCCACAATGTTCCACAAATTCCATAACCAGTGGGAACTTTGGTATAGGCAAGTAAATTAGCGGTTAAATGAAATATATGAATGCCGTGTGTCTCAGTTCAACGGCTCCGTGTTTGTTTGGAAGCGGCCTCTGGCTGGCTGCACACCAATAGATGCATTGTTACCTCGACGCTCCCCGATTGACCCCGGGGGGCGCGGACAACAAAACCCGCTACACGTCCCGTCAACGGACACACACACACACACACACACACACACACACACACATCCAGGAGCATCTGCCCGACACACACCCACGCCTGCACACAGCAGCACCTCCAAAGCCCCGCGGAGAGGAGCGCTGGATGAAGACATGTGCAGAACAGGAGGGACGCATGAAGGGAAACGGGGAATTCTTTTAGGGATTGTGCAGGGACATTTCTTCCATGGCGTTATCAAATCACTCATGAAATGAAATATATATACACGACCGTTCAAAAGATTGGAGTCACTTAGAAAAAAGAAAAAAAAGCACTGTTTTTTCCAATGAAAATGACATTAAATGAATCAGAAATACCCTCTCTACATAGTTAATGTGTAAATGACTATTCTCTGTGTTTAGTGAAGTCTCTACAGAGGTGTGTAGAGGCCCATCTCCATGTTCTAGTGGTACATTGTGGTATTGCCTTAGAAGACGAGCAGAGGGGTAGAACCAATATGAAACACTTTTTCTTATTTTTATATCACTTTTTATTTATCATTTTCCACAAACAGATTATTCCTTGACATTGAAACCCTTTTTATGTGAGCGCAGCTGAAAACAGTTATGCTGGTGAGAGAAGCTCTAAAACTGGCCTTCCTTTGAGCCACAAGAAGAACAACATTAATATTTACAATGAGAATCATTATTTATAACCTCGTCAATGTCTTGACTACATGTTGTATTAATATTGTATTCATTTAATAAATGAAAGTGTGAGTTTTCATGGAAAACACAACATTTTCTCGGTGACCCCAAACCTTTGAACGGTAGTGTACCTTTATATCATCTCATTTTACTAAATTCCACGGCTTTGCCCTCTTTGCCACATAGTAACCCAACACCTCCCAAGAGCAGACGTGACAATTCACACTTAAAGTCATCAACATCGAAGGTGGAATTATTTTCCGGGCTAAATTAACGTGTTTGCAAAGGCACTTTTATCAACGCGTGTTTGTGCATGTGTGTGCGTGCGTGTACACAGATGTGTGTGTTCTCACCCCTCCTCGATGGTCACCCCGTGCATGATGATGGAGTTGGTGACTTTGACCTTCTCTTTCACCGTGGTGGCGTTCCCGATGGTGGACCTCTTTATGGAAGTCTTGTCTGCCACCTGGCACAGCGCTCCGATGATGCTGTCGGATCCCATCTGCTCGCCGGGCACAAACGGGAACATTACTCCGACATGGACAAACTCACAGGCCGTTAGTGAGCGGTGTCATAGGGCAATTAGTAAAAGGGCTAATTGAGAGGGTAATGTAAGACAGAAATATGAATACATGTGAGTTTTGAATGGTACTTCCACTTCATCTCGCTTACCTGACATCTCTCAGAAATGACAGCAGACGGGTGGACGGCTGGCTCCTCGAATAACTTTGGCGCCTAGTTGGGAGGAGACAGAAGAGAGGGAGACATGGGATTATTATTGTATAGAGGCCCATCTCCATGTTCTAGTGGTACATTGTGTTATTGCCTTAGAAGACAAGCAGAAGGGTAGAAACCCCTAGAAACTTTTTTTTTTGTATAACTTTTTATTTTGCATTTTCCACAAACAGATTACTCCTTGACATTGAAACCCTTTTTATGTGAGCGCAGCTGAAAACAGTTATGCTGGTGAGAGAAGCTCTAAAACTGGCCTTCCTTTGAGCCACAAGTTTGAAGAACAACATTAATATTTACAATGAAAATCATTATTTATAACCTTGACAATGTCTTGACTACATTTTGTATTAATCTTGTATTCATTTAATAAATAAAAGTGAGAGTTTTCATGGAAAACATAAAATGTTCTCGGTGACCCCAAACTTTTGAACGGTCGTGTATACATGAACATATCTAGGCAAGTAAAGCTGATTTTAACACACATGCACATGTAGTTCCTACGGAACGTGCACAACTTTGAGTTTGTTGAGCGACGCCGTCGACCCACCAGCCGGTTGGCTTCTATGTAAGCAGCCAGCGTGTTGACGCGGTAGCAGAGGCCCTGCTCGATGATGTGGACGTAGCAGCGCAGCTTCCCGCCGTGGTACGCCTCGCTCATGTCCCCGCGGTGGTCGTTCCAACAGGAGCGCTCCTGGGCCAGCTGGAGGAGAGGCTCGTCCCGCGAGGAGATGAGGAGCTCTGGGAGACAAAAGGAGGCGCAGGGTTCTTAAACATGTTGAACAATGCATTTCCAGGACTTTTCCAGGACTTTTCCGGGACTTTTTCATGACCTTTCCAGGACTTTAAACCAAATTTCCATGACCAAACTGAAATCTCGGAATAAATATGACGGGGTTCTTACACATTTTGACCAATGAATTTCCATGACTTTTCACCAAATGTCCATGACCAAATCTCGGTATAAACATGAACATTTTAGAAAATTTTGCTTATTGAGAGCGTAGGCCGGCTTATATTTCGAGCGTCTTTCTTTAAAAAAACATTAATTATTTCAAACACGGCATAAATAACAAATTTCCATGACTTTTCCAAAACTTTTATGATTTAAGTTTTTTCCATGACTTTTCCAGGCCTGGAAATTACCATTTTGAAATTCCATGACTTTTCCAGGTTTTCCATGAGTGTACGAACCCTGCATGAACAATTTAGAACATGTTGCGTATTGAGAGCGTACGCCGGCTTATATTTTGAGCGTCTTTCTTAAAAAACATATTAATTACTTCAAACTCTGTGTAAATGAACACGTGATTATAACACATTTCCATGACTTTTCCAAAACTTTGATGATTTAAGTTTTTTCCATGACTTTTCCAGGCCTAGAAATGACCATTTTAAAATACCAGGACTTTTCCAGGTTTTCTTTTTAAGGTGCGTCCGTGTGAACACTGACCGTGGTCAGTGGAGCCGTCGATAGTTTTCTGGTTCTGATCCTCGGCGTCGTCTTTGATTTTGGGACTGTTGGTTGTTTTTGAAAACTGCTTCCGCACCAAATACGGCACCAGCTCCCCCCGGATCGAGGAGATGGACCTGCAATACAAGAAGACATAACGAACATATTGCCTTAGAAGACTAGCAGAGGGGTAGAACCCCCATAGAACCCTTTTACATTTTTTTTTAATAACTTTGTATTTTTCATTTTCCACAAACTGATTATTCCTTGACATTGAAACCCTTTTTATGTGAGCGCAGCTGAAAACAGTTATGCTGGTGAGAGAAGCTCTAAAACTGGCCTTCCTTTGAGCAATAAGTTTGAAGAACAACATTAATATTTACAATGAAAATCATTATTTCTAACCTTGTCAATGTCTTGACTATATTTTGTATTAATCTTGTATTTATTTAATAAATAAAAATGTGAGTTTTCATGGAAAACAGAAAATGTTCTCGGTGATCCCAAACTTTTGAATGGTAGTGTATATATATATATATATATATATATGTATATGTATATATGTATATGGTTCTTCGTGACATCATAGGTTCGGGCACTTATAAGCTCGACAGCTTCAGCCTCGACCCTTTCAGTCAGCCACTGTCTTCTTTTGTTGAATTTTTTATTTTTGTATATTTTGCTGATCAAAATAAACTAAACTACTAACACCTCAAGTCCAAAACAATTGAATACGAACTCATATCATTTATCTCTTTTGATGTCTCCTCCTAATCTACCCGTGCTCATACTGCCGGTGGACGCGGGGCTCCCCGTGACACGGAGGCTAAAGGCCTAACAGCCTGCCTCAGTGGCACATAGTAAAACAAATTAACACCTCTCTGGAATACCCGCTAACGGGTCCCTTCAAAGCCCGACACGCCACGTAACCACGCTTAACACTCGCAACACATTGAAGCAGCGAAAGTCTGTCGGACTGCGGGTTCCACCAGGACTGCTCACACACGGGTCACTCTCTAAGTATGTTTGGAGCTGTGTTGAGAGGAAGTGATCGGGTGATTTTCAGTCGGAAACGAGGGAGGAACTCACTTGTTGTCGGCGAGGAAGTCCACCACGGCTTTCTTCAGGCAGTAGAGGTGAGCGTCCTCCAGGCCCGTCTTGATGTGCATCCGGGGATGTCTGCAGGTAAAGGAGTCAAGAGAGGCAATTACACACATTTTACTTTTTATATATTCATCAGGTTACGTTGCAAAAACTCACAAAATAAATTCGAAAGAGAAGCACGGCCCCAAAAAGACGTTACTGAACACGGGCTGCACACACCTCCATGGTGGAGTTAATGATCATTAAAAATGAATAATTAAAACCACAAATGTTTAATTTCAACCTGGACGTGGTCATGAACTCAATCGTGAGCTTTTGAGGACGAAAGGGGCGCCGATGTCAGTTATTTATTACGTTTCATCATTAGCATGGTTATTATTACCTTCACATTGAAAATGCGGAAGGTTATGTTTTGATCGCCCGTGTATGTATTTATTTATTTATTTATTTATGTATTTGTATGTGTGTTACTCGCATAACTTAAAACAGCATTAAACCGAATCGCATCAAATTTGGTGGGATGATTGGTTATTATCCGGGCACCATTTGATTTGATTTTGGGATCGATCAGGTCAAAGGTCAAGGTCATGAAAAGGTCAAAATCTTCTTTTTACAATGGTCAATTTTTATCCAACTGGCAACTAATGCCAAAATGTTCATAATTCAATCAGGGTTCTTACACATTTTGACTGATGGATTTCCATGACTTTTCCATGACTTTAAACCAAATGTCCATGACCAAACTGAAATCTTGGTATAAACATGAAAAATTTAGAAAATTTGGCGTACTGAGAGCGTACGCCGGCTTATATTTTGAGCGTCTTTCTTTAAAAAACATATTAATTATTTCAAACTCGGCATAAATGAACACGTGATCATAACATTTCCATGACTTTTCCAAAACTTTTATGATTTAAGTTTTTTCCATGACTTTTCCAGGCCTGGAAATGACCATCTTAAAATTCCATGACTTTTCCGGGTTTTCCATGACCGTACGAATGCTGTTCAATGCCTGATCTTGTGATATGTGAAGGTATGCGCTCTACCGAGTGCCCTTCCAGTTTTCTAATGAATGCGGTTTTGAGATAAGATTCAATCAGGTGTTTGTTCGGCCGGGCCTTCATAATTTTTGCGTAGGTAAAATGTTGATGAAGACGATTGAAGCAGTTGGAGAACGTGGCCCACACACACAGACACACACACACACACACACACATACACACAAGTCTCCATCAGCAGAGGCGTTGATGGAGTCCCACCGTACTGTACGCACCAATGCCATTATAACCACGTCTGCTACTCCGAGGACCCTTTGCTTTGATTCCTTCCGTCACCTGCTGTTTTTATGTTTCATGTTTGCTTCTCATTTACCAAAAAGCCCTTCGAGTCCCCCCCCACACACACACACACACACACACACACACACACACACACACACACGGGACGGGAACGTTTGACGTGAACCAGACACGGCAAAGGCCGACATAAAAGTCAGAGGACAGTGACATCTGTCTATTGTCCTCCGTCGGCTACCGTGGACGTCGGCCCAGAGAGCTGCTGCCGCGAGACAGGTTTATGTTGACCGGGGGCCACACACACACACACACACGCACACACGCACACACACACACACACACACACAGGTCAGCCCATCATGCATTCACTCATTCACACATGTATTTATTTACACACGGACACACAGTTTGACCGCGTGACATTTACGAAGCGAGAGCCAAAGAAAACCATGTCATCCTCCGGGTTTCAATAAACAAATCCACGCTCGCCCCTTCCTCCCCTTTGACTGCTTATCCTCCTCTTCCTCTGCCCTTTGAATCACTGCGCAGTAAAAACTGCGGGGCGCATTGTTCCTAAAAGGATCGTCGCAGTGCTTTTACATGTTTTAGTCCATTTGCCGCAAATCACATATATACCTTCCATTACTGCCGAGCACTTTGCAGAGCATGCTGCAGTGATTTGGATTATTAAAGCTGTAAAGGCGGATTGATTTGAAACGTCTGCGGCTCGTTACCGCACAACAATAACGTCACGTTGACAAAACTCAAAGCAGACGACGGTTCACCGTCTGCGTGTTCAGATCTACGCTTCGAGACGCAAATCAATTGAAACTAAACCCGAGATGCCGCGTTATTGTACAGATCTGGGTGGTCGCCAAAACCAACAACTCTAAAAATAACAACATTTTCTTATTTGGGGTCATTACGACGATGGTGGGGAGCGTCTGACGTGTTTTCATTTCTTGTGCGCCTCTACTTTTACTTTAAAGCCCCACTATGTAGTGTTTCCCTTGTAGCGCCCCCTTCAGGTATGTAACGTGTACTTCAGTGTGGTAAATACCCAGTTACGATAGATCAGGGGTCTGAACCTCTGGCTCTGAGCCATATATGGCTCTTCAGGTGACGCATATGGCTCTTTTGAGTTTGAGTTAAATAATAATCTCCTCCGCCCCCTGTAACTTTCTCTCTCCTCCAGATGACAGCAGCAGTAATGTCAGGTCCCTTTCTTAAAGACGTCTTTGTTCTTTAAACTAAAGGTCTGTTATTGGTCGTCTCCACAGCAGCATGTCTCACTGTCTCTACGTCGTAGCGGAGACAATAAAAAGTCCCCTGTGAGGTGGACTGGACTATGTGACGCTGGTCATCATGACAGAAAGCAGGTCCAAGGACCGGGCGCTACAACATGTGACAGAGTCGGTCTTTAGCCCACAGACCCGATGGAGGAGGAGACATCTACATATTAAAAGTCTTTGTAGCGGCAAAGCTGTTATTTTAAGGTACAATTGTTACATAGTGTTGCTTTAATTAGTCAACCATCTGTACATACATGTTGGCTCTACTAATATTCCTCTTATTGCTGGTATCTGTATCCTCCTCTTGATTTAGCCAGAGCCACCAGCTCTAGTCGACCAAACCATCACCAATACCAGTCGTGCCAGTATGGGACCGACTGAAAACACCTGTGTGGGTGTTCAGAGACTTTATAAACTTTGCATACACTAATTATGAATAAATGTCGAATAAAATGACTGCCATGATACGGGTTAGGATATGGGAATAAATGAAAAGTGAATGATGCAATCTCGTTCCCACTCCTCGCTTCCTTCCTCTTTCGCAACAAAAACTCTGATCTACAATGTCTACCTTTCAACTCTCCCACTCTGAATCAGACTCTTAGTATCACAGTGACTCAGGAAGATTTCCCCGTCACACATATTTCATAACCAAATGATGAACGCCGTAAATCAAACTCTGTGACAGCCCGTTTGGCAATTTGATTAAAAAGCATAAAAGCCTGTGTACCTGCACAGGCACGCTCTGTGGGCGTTAGTCAAATGTATTTATGAATGCAACATCTCCCAGGTGCGTGCCTGCGTGTGTGTATCCTGGGCTTAACATGGAATTCAGAGGAACACCCAGCATGTGAAAACGCCGTTTGGCACCCGTGGGTGCAAGTCGAGAGCAGGAAGGAGGAACAGGTGCCTTTAAGAGGGGAGGGTGGCATGGCGAGCAACAGATATGAGGGATGTGCAGCAGAGAGTCGTTATTAGTTTAGTTTATTACCCTCGCATTGAAAATGCCGAAGGTTACGTTTTGAACGCCGTGTATTTATTTATTTATTTGTATGCGTGTTACTCTTACTCGCATAAGTCAAAAAGTACAAAACCGAATAGCATGACATTTGGTGGGATGATTGGTTATTATCCGGGGACCTTTTGATTAGATTTTGGGATCGATCGGGTCAAAGGTCAAGGTCATGAAAAGGTCAAAATCTTCTTTTTACTATAGCGCGGTCAATTTTTATCCAATTGGCATGAAACTAATGCCAAAATGTTCATAATTCAATGTGATGTTTACCACAATATCCGGTATCGAGTTACATCAATTTACAGTTTACTTTGGAACAACCTACCGGAGGAAATAAGGCTGGCAGAATCAATAACTTCTTTTAAATCACTTCTTAAAAGCCACTTTTATAGAACTGCTTTTAAGTGATGTCGTCCTTTTAAGTTTTTATTTTAATTGGCTATTTGTTTGATTTTAGTTGTATTCAATGCTTTTATGGTATGGTATTTTCTGTTTGCCGCTATTTAAGTTGTGTTTATGCTTTGTTTATCTGTAGAGCACTTTGTAAACCTTGTTTTTAAAAGTGCTATATAAATAAAGTTATTATTATATTATTATTACAGTCCCCCACACTCTCATGCCAAGTACCAAAAAAGTGGCTGCGGCGAAGGTCTGCGCTCTACTTAATTCTTATTCCACTGAAAAAATTATTAAATCAACAGGAACCAAATATTTCTTGTTCTTGTATTCGGCTAAACCAACAGAAATGGAACACAACTTAAACTCCCTCACTTGTTCTAATACTTCACTATTTAACTAAGGATGAACTTACCCAAGTTATGAAATGAAATATCGTTTTCCTTTAACCCCAAAATAAAGACTCTCCTCGTCTTCAATCTCAAGGGTCTGTAAGTGACTGCAAGTTGTGTTTTTAAAGCAGGAAAGTATTCACACTGACTATTGGGGAACTAATCACAACACCGACATACCACTTCATTAGTTTACGTGCTTTGCAGAATCCAACAAACATCTTGTATGTCCCAGAGAAGGGTAAACATCTCTCTTGAAGCAGCATCACGTGACTTCTGGTCTCTGTGAGGGCCGTCAACGTCGGTGTCAAGTGGAGGAGGTATTTAGTGTCTCTGCAGGCGAGGATGACTCAACCCTTGGATTAATGACGGACCGCTAAAGTACTACTAATGTCCTCGGTGGGAGAGAGGAGTCACATCTCTCGCGCGCTCAGAACAATTGCAGCATGATGTCTCATTTAGTTAAAGCGATGACGACGACGCAGCAGAATGACCGTTAATTCTCTCATTAGTCGGCTTTCACTGAAGAGCCAGCGGGACTTATTCTAGAAACGATTACCTCAAACTAAATGGGAGCGATTCCCCGAATACCACACATGTCTTAAAGATGCTTCCTCAACGGAGCTGCAGCTAAAGCACAATACCGCTCAACATTTTGTGGTCACCGAGAACATTTTGTGTTTTCCATGAAAACTCACACTTTTATTTATTAAATGAATACAAGATTAATACAAAATATAGTCAAGACATTGACGAGGTTAGAAATAATGATTTTCATTGTAATATTAATGTTGTTCTTCTTGTGGTTCAAAGGAAGGCCAGTTTTAGAGCTTCTCTCACCAGCATAACTGTTTTCAGCTGCGCTCACATAAAAAAGGGTTTCAATGTCAAGGAATAATCCGTTTGTGGAAAATGCAACATAAAAAGTTATTACAATTTTTTTAAAGGTTTCGAGGGGGTTCTACCCCTCTGCTAGTCTTCTAAGGCAATAACACAATGTAGCACTAGAACATGGAGATGGGCCTCTACACACCTCTGTAGAGACTTCATTAAAAACAGAGAATAGTCACTTTCCACATTAACTATGTAGAGAGAGTATTTCTGATTAATTTAATGTAATTTTCATTGGAAAAAACTGAAAAAATGAAAGAAAAAGCACTAAGTGACACCAAACCTTTGAACGGTAGTGTATCTGAACCGGTGTTGAAGCCCAACGCACACATGGACCTGCAGGAGTGGAGAAGTTACTCTTGATGACTGACCAGCACATTCGGTTTATGAGATCCTATTTAGTGTATGAAATGCCACAAAGTCAGGGCTTGAAATTGCATTTTTATTGAACTAGCAATGACAAACTAAAGATATTGAATCCCATTTGAGACGCGTTGGCCCCTCTTGATTAGTATATGGCAAACACTCGATCGATTCATGAATGTTGACGAAATGCTCACGAAACAGGAAAATGAAAACCAGACTAACACATGTGTAAGCGTTTGGATTTGAGGTTTTAAGCCTGCCAAATGATTCAGAGGCTCTGACGTTTGACAACCAATAAATAAATACAAAGTACAGCAAAAATAATAATAATATACATACACTACCGTTCAAAAGTTTGGGGTCGCTTAGAAATGTCTTTATTTTTCAAAAAAAAGCATGTTTTTTGAATGAAGATAACATTAAATTATTAAGAAATGCACTCTATACATTATTAACGTGGTAAATGACTATTCTAGGTTGAAATGAAAATAAATAAATATCTACACGGTTGTATAGAGGCCCATCTCCAGTGTTCTAATGGCACATTGTGTTATCGCCTTAGAAGACTAACGGAGGGGTAGAATTTTAAAAACCCTTTTGTTATGTTAGCACAGCTGAAAACAGTTATGCTGGTCAGAGAAGCTTTTCAACTGGCCTTCCTGTTGAGCTCGAAGTCTGAAGAACACAATTCATATTTAAAATAAAAATCATTATTTCTAACCTCGTCATTGTATTTACTACATTTTCTATTCATTTTGCAATTCATTGGATAAATAAAAGTGAGTTTTCATGGAAAACACAAAATTGTCTTGTTGGGTGACCCCAAACTTTTGAACAGTAGTGTATACCAAGTGAATAATTATCCATGAAATAAATAAAGTTGATGCCCAACAGAACACACTTGAGTGTATACTTAAAGATAATAACGACTAACTTTCCCTTCATGGCTTCCAGTCTGTCTTGACATTGAACCTTTTAGTACCAGGTACATTAACGTGAAGGGATGCATAATCATAATGAACGCTGTAAAACAGTTTGTTCCAAAAAATGTGTTATAGCATTATTGTAACCGTGCCCTCCTGTTGAACTGCAATGGAAGTTATTACAGTTCTGGAAGGTACAGCATGCGGCTTAGCGCTGATTGGGTGGGTTTGAGCCCGTCTGTCTGGGCCCGTCATTGCAAACAGATGCACACAAACTCCACGTCCAATATCTTAAAAAGGTCAATGCACTTAAAAGATGCTTCTTAAAAAATATGACGTAACCTTTTCTAGCCTCCCCCGCTTGGTTGCTTTTAAAATTATTTAAACTTCATAACGAAACACATCACAAGCAACCGCGTGAGCGTGACGGGGAAGTATGGAAGTGTTTTATACCGACTGTAGTTTAATGATATTACTCAAACATGAAAGTTAATGGTTTTGCTTGAATCTCTTTTATGATTCCAACTATTGTCAGGGTTCTTACACATTTTGACAAATGGATTTCCATGACTTTTTACCAAATTTCCATAACCAAACTGAAATCTCGGCATAAACATGAAAAATTTGGAGAATTTGGCGTATTGATTGCGTACGCCGGCTTATATTTTGAGCGTCTTTCTTTAAAAAAAAAAAATTGCATTAAATAATTCAAACTCGGCCTAAATGAACACGTGATTATAACAAATTTCCATGACTTTTCCAAAACCTTTATGATTTAAGTTTTTTCCATGACTTTTCCGGGCCTGGAAATGACCATTTTAAAATTCCATGACTTTTCCAGGTTTTCCATGACAGTACGAACCCTGCATTTTGATTTGGAATCGGACCATTATGGTGCAGTCAGCCGTTCCTCCAGGCATCCCAGAGGCCTGACAGGTGGAGCTGTAATGTACGAGGAGAAGCTCTGCTGGAGTCCGTTCACACCGCTTAAGCGATTTTCAGGTCAAACTATCTCACATGTGCAGAAGGTTTCGAGCCAGCGCTCCCCGACCATGTGGAAACCGTAAAGAAGGAGAGGCGAGAGGAAGAAATGCACAGGCCCGAGGACAAACACGGATGAAAGAATGGATACACGAGGGAATGATGCACAGAATGAGGGAGGGATGGCGTGAAGAGGGGAAAAGATGTTTGTCTGTACTCAAAGAAAAACAAAGCGAGATCTGATGTTTTTTCCCATTTGAACGTTGTGTTGGTGGCCACTGTGAACGCGTGTCAGCACAACATCTACGACTACCACAGCCTGTTTATAGGATTATTAAACGTATTTAATAATACAAGTGGAATATTTTAACTGATGACATCAAAGAAAGTAAAAATCTGTTGATGTTGAAGAACAAATTTAAAAACATGACTGGAGAAATAGACGTTACAGCATTGATGACGCATCATAAGTAACGGTTAATAACGTTTTTTGTTTTGTTTATTGTTTTATGTAAATATGTGTGTGTGTTTAGGTATATGTGTGTGTATACTGTATGTGTGTATGTAGGTGTATAGGTATCTACGTGTGTATATGTATGTATATATATATAGATATATATATCTATATATATATATATAGATATATATATTAGTGTTTACCCTACCATTATAACAGGGGGGCGGCCCGCCACCCTGAAATTTCCACCCGCCACCCTGTAATTTTCGTGTATATATATATATATATATCGTTCTCTGAAATAAGTTTTCGTGAAATCATAGGTTAGGGCAATTAGAACCTCGATAGCTTCAGCCTCGACCCTATCGGTCAGCCACTTTCTTCTTTTGTTGAATTTTAATCTTTGTATATAATCTTTGTATATATTGCTAAAAATAAACTAAACCAATTTAAAACTTGATTTTTGAAGGAGGATGAAAGAGTTAGGGAAGCCCAGCACGGATACCAGAAAGAAGGAACCAGAAAGAGGACCAGGGTGGGATCAAACTGGTGACACAGCTCTACCTATGAGAGATATACAAATTATAAGAGAAAGCCCCCTGTGGTGCGTGTATGACGTGTCGTGGCGAAATGACCGTACTGGATGGCACTGACCCAGTGGCGTTATAAAAATCCACAAATCTGGACTTTATTCTGCCATGTATGACGCTCTGCAATAAACACCGTGTGCAGAGGGTCGTGGCGTTCGGTTGTGTGACGTGTGTGTGTTGATCAGAGGACATTTCAAAGTTCTCAATCCTTCAGAAGAAGCCGTAATGTTTAGCCGTGCGCTCGTGTTTCCATAACACAGATGACAAGTGTGTTTTCTCTCCATCAACGTCCACCTCGAGGTCATATAAAGTCATTTTTTGTGTGTGAAATATATCGGTGTGTGTGTGTGCGTGTGTGGCTGAAGATTTCTCTGTGCAAGGAAGCATGCGAGCAGCTGCTCTGGCCCCCCTCTTATTGGCCAGAATTTACAGTGGCTTTGGCTCCATGAAGTATTTACGAGCTCCCAAAACACCCGCTCTCACACATACATGCATTTCAGGACTCAGAAACGAAAACCTACCTAAAGTACTCTTCCTGTAACAAAAATCCCACACACCCGCCGCAGAGCCCACAGCCTGAAACACACCGGCTGATTAGAAACCAGAACATCTGCTCTCTCTAAACCCAAATACGGAACAGATTTACCCCAAACACTGATCGTTTAAGGGTCAGCTCGCCCAATAAGCAAAACTATTTTCCTACCAGCGATATTTAGCAATGACTACAACACAACGTTGCAATAGAGGTATCCACAGGCTTTGTCGTGAACAGTTTTCACTCATTTCTACTGGAGAAAATGTGGATTATGCAAAGTATTTTCCACATGTGATTTGTCATTGCTGTGCTCGTTTGTAGTTGGTTTCTTAAAGCGACACTATGTAACAATTGTACCTTAAAATAACAGCTTGAATAAAATGGTGCCGCTACAATGACTTTTAATATGTTGATGTCTCCTCCACTGCCATCGGGGGTCTATGATGGGCTAAAAACTCGACTATGTAACATTTTGTAGCCGCCCGGTACTTGGACTCGAACCTGACATTACTGCTGCTGTCATCTGGAGGAGAGAGAAAGTTACAGGGGGCGTGCGGAGATTATTTTTTTTAACTTAAACTCAAAAGAGCCATATGCGTCACCAGAAGAGCCACATATGGCTCAGAGCCAGAGGTTCAGACACCTGATCTATCTAACTGGGTATTTACCACACTGAAGTACACGTTACATACCTGAAGGGGGCGCTACAAGGGAAAAACTACATAGTGGGGCTTTAAAGACGAATACCTCAACACCTGGACGGTTAAACCAAACCGATCTGCGTGAAACGTGTTACTTACTTCCTCATGATAGACTTCCTAATTGACAGCCCATCCTCCAGATCCGCCTCGTTGGCCATGAACAGCAGCCTCTTCCCCGACTGATCCACTCCCACGAAGTCTCTCTGTTCGGCTGGGAGGAAACACACAACAATTTACGTTAGATATTAAATACTTGAATATTTGATGAGTAGGCAATTGCATATCAACTACGAGCACTAAGCGCTTCGCTGAAATAAAATCTTTTAACTTCCTGTTACCTTCACATTTACTAACATATTTTACCCTCGGGGTCAGTTTGACCCCTGCAATTACCTCCAGAAAATTATTAGAATTAATATTGTTTCCCAAGTTTAAGTGTGAGGTACTTTATGTTTGTTCCATGACCAAAGCTGAAATCTCGGTGTGTACATGAAAACTTTTTGAAAATGTAGTATTCAAACAATGAGAATTACAAAGCATACAATACACCTTATAGGAAACAAATGAATGAGAGACAATAGTTTAAACATTACTATGCATGTTTTTCTTGGAAACACTTATATAAATGTTTATTCTTTTAATCAAACTATTATCCTTTATGTACAAATCCACCTGTTTGGACTTGGCGTATGCCGGCTTATAATTTGAGAGACTTCCTTTAAAAAAAACATATGAATTATTTTAAACTCGACGTAAATGAACATGTGATTATAACACATTTCCATTACTTTTCCAAAACTTTTGTGATTTAAGTATTTTCCATGACTTTTCCAGGTTTTCCATGACCGTACGAACCTTGTTATATGTTTGACACAGTGAAAAACAGCCTGGGGTCAAATTGACCTCAAAGAACATCGACATTAAACATTGAACGGGGTCAAATTGACCCTGAAGGTAACAGGAGGGTTAAAGGGACTATATCAGTTGCAGTGTCATCCCCTGTGAGTTCTTGTTACCCGTCTTCTTCTTGCCCTTCTGGCCCGGGACCGTCTCTGTGAATTCGTGGCTCTTGCTCATCAGCATGGCCAGCGTTGCATTGTGGGCCCTGAACAGATCAACCACCTCGTGGAGCGCCACGTCCGTGATCAGGTCACAGCTCACCACCAGGACGTCCGTCTGCAGAGGGAGGTGGGGAAGACGGAGAGCGGGAAGTGAGACCGACATCCAGACCAGTCTATTTAATGACCGTCTCCGGCTTTCAAATAGAAGTTTCTGGCTCGTCCGCCTTTTCGGAAACAGAATCGTCCCACCTGTTGTGAATTTGCTGACTTTTCCAACGACTCCCCCGTAAAAACACAGAAATGTATAAGATACAGTTTGAAGGGCGAGTCGTGTTTACAAAGTGAGGTTTCCTCACTCACGAAGGTCGCCCCAGCACGCGAGTAGACTACACATAAATACATGTGGCGACAACGCTCCACATAAACACCTCAGGACATGACAGCCTGAACTGTGTTATTTTCAATATTTCCAACAGAAATTGGCTCGCCGAGCGGCGCTTCGAGACGCAGACGGAGGAGAATGAAGCAATAACTGCTTTCGGTCAACAGTGAGCTCCTTCCTGTCAGCGCGGCTCGTCTGTTAGCGTTGTTTTAAGAACGCATCTGGTCCTCATCATTGGATTAAAGTATTTTGTGTTAAAGTGTGCTCCTTGATACAAAAAGCTTTCATACGACATGTTGCCTCTTGTGATATGTCCGGTGACGTCACAGCGATGAACGCAAACGGATCCTTTGAAATAAAAACTTGGGACATTAAAGGATCGATGAAGTTCTCAACGGCAGAAGACCGTCCGACATGAGTTGGCTTTGATGTAAAGAAACGCGTTAGCAGCTGCTAAACAAGACCACAGACTGTTAGAAATGATGCACTATTTGAGTACTTTGATAGAACATGAAGTATATTAAAGTACATTAAAGTACATTGGTGGTAGAACCAGGCGGTATGACCTGAAACCTTTGTCGACCTTTTTGCACTTGTAGTATATTTACATATACTCTGTATAATATCAGATTATCCAAAAATAGGCCATTAGCCACTAGGCTGCAGGTTAAGAACATGGGGCGGGAGCTAGATAATGCCACCAACGACAGGGAGCACAACACACACATCCCATAACCGGCCTCCGTGGACGTTACGTGTGTGTGTGTGTGTGTTTACATGTGGGTGCGCCCACATTTGTGTGTCTGTGTGCGGTATCCATCTGTCGGTCCTGTGATGAAGGCTGTCAGCATCAGAGCTAATCCCACCATTAGCACCAGCCGCCGTAATGACAGAGACATCTTTACTGTGTCCGTGACAGAGAGGGGGGGAGGGGGGGAGAGAGCGTGAGAGATGGAGGGGGGGGGGGTAAACTCATGAGCAAGAAGAAAATCAACGACCCTCGTCAGAAATGAAGAAAGACATTGGACATACACTACCGTTCAAAAGTTTGGGGTCACCTAGAAATTTCGTTATTTTTCAAAGCAAAGCATGTTTTTTGAATGAAGATAACATTAAATTATTAAGAAATGCACTCTATACATTATTAACGTGGTAAATGACTATTCTAGGTTGAAACACCTGTTTAAAAAATAAATAAATATCTACACGGTTGTATAGAGGCCCATCTCCAGTGTTCTAACGGCACATTGTGTTGTCGCCTTAGAAGACTAACGGAGGGGTAGAACGTTTGAAAACCCTTTTGTTATGTTAGCACAGCTGAAAACAGTTAGGCTGGTCAGAGAAGCTTTTCAACTGGCCTTCCTTTTGAGCTTGAAGTCTGAAGAACACAATTCATATTTAAAATAAAGATCATTATTTCTAACCTTGTCAATGTATTTACTATATTTTTTATTCATTTTGCAATTCATTGGATAAATAAAAGTGAGTTTTCATGGGAAACACAAAATTGTCTCGTTGGGTGACCCCAAACTTTTGAACGGTAGTGTATAGTCAGGCAAAGATGGAGGGAGGAAAGAGTGAAGAGAAAAGGGAGGAGAGGAGGCAATGCAGTCAAAATGTAATGTACTGCATTCACTGTGTAAAATACATCTTAAAACTATTCAGAAAACACAAACATCATCTAAAGGAAATGAATGAGGAAACCAATCAAACTGCAGCAGTACACTCGTTTTTCTTTCTACTACTTTAACTTTTTAAGACAGGGTTCTTACACATGTTGACCAGTGGAATTCCAGGACTTTTCCAGGACTTTAAACCATATTTCCATGACCAAACTGAAATCTCGTTGTGTACATGAACACTTTTTGAAAAAGTAGTATTCAAAACAATGAGAATTACAAAGAATACAATATACCTTAAATGAAAAAAATTAATGAGAGAGAATAGTTTGATTAAAAGAATAAACATTACTATACATGTTTTTTTCCTAGAAACTCTTATATAAATGTTTATTCTTTAAATCAAACTATTATCCTTTATGTACAAATCCATCCGTTTGGACTTGGTGTATGCCGGCTTATAATTTGAGAGTCTCCCTTTAAAAAAGATGAATTATTTTAAACTCGATGTAAATGAACATGGATGGATGTATCAAGTTTTCATGACTTTTCCCAAACTTTTGTGATTTTACTTTTTTCCATGACTTTTCCAGGCCTGGAAATAAACATTTTAAAATTCCATGACTTGTCCAGGTTTCCCATGACCGTACGAACCCTGTTAAGAGCACGTTGACACTTCAGCCCGCTTCAACTTTGCTTTTACCGTCCGATTCGAAACACTTGAAAATTATGAAGCGTTCCGGAAACTCCAGAAGACGTTCCGAGAGCTCGGTGCGCGCGGAGAGGAGCGGTATCGAGGGGTCAGAGGTCGTGGAGTTGACCGGGAGGTAACTCTGGTGACAGGAAGCTGGAGGGGTCTGCAGGAGATCTCCTGACACCGAAACTCAGGAGACCTTTCAACTCCCCTCTAACACACACACACACACACACACACACACACACACACACACGGTCTGAACCAGAGCACACAAGTAGGCGCGCACACACACACAAAAATGCACATACACACACTCAGGCGACAGCAGAGTGGAGTCAGCTGGGAGACAGAGACACTTTGGCCTTTCAACAGCCAGGATCTCTGGACAGGTCAGGACCACACACACTGATGCACAAACACACACACACTAGGACACACACAAGGACACACACACAGACACACACATGTCCCAGTGGTCCAAAACTAAGGCTTACACAATCCCAACCGACTTTAAGAAAACATGCAAACTGTACGCATCGTGACCATTTGGTTTTTGAGCTTGCCTTTCTTTATTATCGTCATTAAATATTATGAACAACAAGGATGCTTAAATTTGGAAGATCTTACTGATAATAAATGTTTAAATGTTTTTAAGAATTATTACCGTCGCATTGAAAATGCGGAAGGTTATGTTTTGATCGCCGTGTATTTATTTATTTGCGTATTACTCGCATAACAAAAAAAGTATTAAACCGAATCGCATGAAATTTGGTGGAATGATTGGTTATTATCCGGGGACCATTTGATTAGATTTTGGGATCGATCGGGTCAAAGGTCAAGGTCACGAAAAGGTCAAAATCTTGTTTTTATCATAGTGCGGTCAATTTGTATCCAATTGTCATGCAACTAATGCCAAAATGTTCATAATTCAAAGCCCGATCTTGTGATATGCGAAAGGCATGCGCTCTACCGAGCGCCCCTTCTAGTTAGGAAATGTTTTCAGGCGTAACAAAAAAAGTGAATAGCACCAAGAACTGCAGCTTTATGCAGATGTGTTCTCTTGTTGGGTTGCTGAAGTGAGAGAGTTAACTCCACTGTAACTCCTCCCCGTGTATTAACTCAATCAAATCAAACCGGCCATGTATTTTAAGGGAGTCTGAAAATGTTTGTCAAACTCTCCGATGGTGTGCGAGCCTCCTGTATTTACTCGTGGATGCGTCACGAGAACAGAACGCCATGTTCCATAAAAGTCATACAACCGTCTAATTTTTAAGCCTCATAGCAAATATCAAAGCGGTGAATTTCCACCGCCACCACCCACTTTGTGATGAGACGCTTTAAAACGTGAACTGTGCCCAAGTTGACCTCAACTCTATGTGGACTAGAGTATGTCAAGTTGCACCTAATGGGTGTCACACGGAGGAAGAAGAGGGTGGAGGTTGTTTGCGGCGTCCATCTCAAACGAAAAGCCTGGGCTCAATCTCTCACCCGGATCTCTCTCCTCACCTTTTGTCTTCATCGTACACGCTGACGAACACGAGTAGACCGGAGGTGAACCTCTGAGGCGGCCGCACCGGGCCGCGTACGCTCAGGTGGTGGAGGCAGAACGATAATACATAAAGTTAAAGAGGCTTTAAGCAGACAAAGCACAAAAAGTCCTCCTTTCACCGGTGGGCTTATTGTGGAAGAACCGAGGAATAGTCGGTGCACATCCCTCAACCTTTGTGTCGCACGGCAGTTTGAAGAGTGAACAAAATAAAATATGCTGCTCGTAATCTCTCTTTTCAATAATGGAGAGGGATGACCTCCCGTGCTCACCGATTCCTTTAAGCATTTAGTTTGATAGGTTACACCAAATCCCCTCGCGGGAGGGTGTTTGTGTATAGAGATGAGTGAGTGTGTGCTCGTGTGTGTGTGTGTGTGTGTGTGTGTGTGTCTTTACTGTACTCATGCATCAGTTTGAGTGATCTGTGCTGGGACTTGGCAAGCCATGGGTACAGTTCCTCACTCAGCACCCTCCAGTGTGCGAGTGTGTGTAACTCAATGCCTCTAATCGAGCCGACTGCTCAAAGGATTAGGGTCTCGGCTGCTCTCAATGGGAGCATGCTGGAGCTGGTCTTGTTAAAGTGTGAGTGAGTGTGTGTGTGTGTGTGTGTGTGTGTGTGTGTGTGTGTGTGTGTGTGTGTGTGTGTGTGTGTGTGTGTGTGTGTGTGTGTGTGTGTGTGTGTGTGTGTGTGTGTGTGTGTGTGTGATGCATGCATCTTGAGCAAAGGTAATAAAAAGTATCTGTGCAGACCTATTCGAATGCCACAGGAGACATTAAACTCACTTGTCACAACAAATTCAGCATTTTGAGTATTTGATGTATCCGTTTCCAAGAGCAAAGCCGGCTGATTTCATTGAGGACGATGTGGCGGAACACTCACATCTCCAAGGCTACGCTCCAAGGTATCAGGAAACACACTTCAGAGGTTGGGAATTTTTTGGGAATTTTATTAGACTTTATTTATTTGCATTTTTAGGATGCAGAGCTGCCGGTAAATGCTTTCAACTTAACTTTTATAGATACCGTGCTTCCCCCCATATGCTATTGTCTGCTTTCTTTAAAGGACCCATCGTATGCCCATTTTTCCACAAGTTAATCTGGTTCCTTGGGGTCTTCATGAAATGTTTGTCACATATTTTGGTCAAAATACCACAAGAATCATTAAACAGCCTTTGTACCTGTCAGAAACACCTCCCCACAGACTGACCTGTTCTGAGTGCCTGTTCCTTTAAATGCTAATGAGCCAGCTCCCCCCTCCAAGGCCATGTAGCCACACCCCCTACATGGGCGTGCTTCAACATCTACGTAGACGTTGGTGCTGATCCCATTGGACGACCTCAAGCACATCGTTTCTGACGTAGAGGAACCACAACAAGACGCTGAGTTGTTTTGTTCCAGAGTTTTTGTGTTGGGAGACATGCCAGATACACACATTAACTATAGAAGCACTAAGAAATGAATTTTCATAATATGTCCCCTATAAAAAAAAATTCAGACAGACATGGACCATGATTTAGAAGATAATGTACCTTCATGTTCTACTGCACCGCATGCACTAAGAAAGAGACTGAACATATTAAGGGAAATTAAACATGCCATATTGAATAGATCATGTCAAGCTCATTCCTAATGAGATTATCAAACTATATATTTTTTTTAAAGCATCCCAAAGGTTATCTTTAATGAACATTGTGCAGGTTGGTTCATGTTTCATTTTACATCACCATCGTGGATAGTTTGCATCTCTCTTTTGACTGTTGTTGGGAGCATTTGACACGGTTTCCGAATCGTAGTGGATGAAAGATGAGTGTGATTCAATATGTCCCTCCACCTTTCAAACCAAACAGGAAGCAGTAATTATAACATGAAGTACAGCCTTCTCTGAACTCAACGTCGCTTCGCCGACACGACGGAGGAACCGCCGATGGCCCGACATTAAACAAACGTGTCTCCGTGGTCTCGGGGTGTCGGTGGAAGAGGGCCGACGTTAACCCGACCTTACCCAAACACGAATGCTGCACAGATGTGCAGGATGAGAGCAAATGGTGCGCTGGGCGAGCTGGCAGCACACCTCAACCATGACCTCATCTGCTGGGGGAGAATCGGATGAAGGGAAGGATTCGCAGGCAGGATACAGAAGGGGGTCTGGAAATTGGGGTTGGTGTGGGGGGGGGGGGGGGGGGGTGGGGGCACGGCATGTGTGAATGCGTGTGGCTGTGCATGTTTATGTGTATTTACAAAAAGGTGAAATGAGGCACTTCAGGAGCCTTGACCACTCGGGGAGGGAAAGGCACGAGTCAGTGCTCACCCAGCAGTACACACAACGCACACCTAAACCCCACACACACACACACACACAATTACTTTCTAAATTCTTTGAAGAGGCATTACAGAAGAAACCTGGTTACCAGAACAATGGTATTGTTGAGCGTATAATCAGGTGTTGGCTCTCCCCTCTCACCACATCACAGAGCAGTCGTCACTCGTTCATTATTAACAACTTAACCTGTTATCTGTCTTACGTTTAGATGGTAATGACTAAACGTGCATTAATTAAACATGCTGGAACAATTCAATCCTTTGGAGATTATTTTCAGTGATTCACAAGTCTGTTTTTTGTTGTTAAACACACACCATGAAGGTCAGAGGGAATTCATCAAGATGAGTGAGGGGAACTCAAAGTGCGTCTCCTCTATTCTGGACATACGTTAAAAAAAAAAAAATCACTTAAGCCTAAGAGGTGGAGGTGCGTGTGTGTAAATGTATTGATTTTGAATAAAAGCACGTCTCAGAGATGCTACACGGGCACACACACACACACACACGCACACACACACACACACACACACACACTTAAGAAGTGTGATTATAACACATTTCCATGACTTTCCCAAAACCTAAAGATACTTATATCTTTTCTTCACTTTTCTTTTTCCATTCTATATCATATACATAGTTCCTCATTCCAGATATTTGTCTTTCCCTTTCACATTGGGAAATATATCGTTAAAGCAACACCACTTAAATCTGCATTAAATACCCACATATACAACCAGACGTTCACTAAAGAGAAGGACACGCCTGATTATAGGATCACAAACCATTTAGCAAGAGATGGGTTCTCAAATACACTTTTTTCAACACCACACACACACACCTTGATCTTCTGCTGGATGTGTCGGAGGGCGTCTGCGGTGCCCATGTCTCCGTCTTCCTGGACGAAAACCACATCCAGTTTCATCTTCATGTCCTTCATCTTTGGGTCGGCGATCATCATCTTGTGGACCTCTTTGGTGGTGATCACGATCACTTCTGGAAACACAATCACAGAAACACGTCAGAGACGAAGGCGAGCGCTGCAGCGACGTCACCACGGCTCTGCAGCGCTCCGTCATTTGATTTTCAGTCAAGTGCTTCTTTCTTGTTCATAAGCTTTGCGTCATTGCTTCTAACATATTTTTCCTCACTGCAATGTATAACATCTTCGGGAAGCAATAAAACACACATTGACAACTTAAGACTTATTTAACCCTCCTGGTACCTTCACATTTACTAACATATTTTACCCTCGGGGTCAATTTGACCCCAGCAATTAAAACCTCCAGAAAATGATTAGAATTAATATTGTTTCCCAAGTTTAAGTGTCAGGTACTTATGTTTGTTTGTTGAGGACCTAAATAGCGCTTTAAATATATAAAAAAGTTGATATTTCTTATATGTTTTACCTAAATAGCCCTTTAAATATATAAAAAAGTTGATATTTCTTATATGTTTTACCTAAATAGCCCTTTAAATATATAAAAAAGTTGATATTTCTTATATGTTTGACCTAAATAGCCCTTTAAATATATAAAAAAGTTGATATTTCTTATATGTTTTACCTAAATAGCCCTGTAAATATATATAAAAAAAGTTGATATTTCTTATACGTTTGACCTAAATAGCCCTTTAAATATATAAAAAAGATATTTCTTATATGTTTGACCTAAATAGCCCTTTAAATATATAAAAAAGTTGATATTTCTTATATGTTTTACCTAAATAGACCTTTAAATACATAAAAAAAACTTGATATTTCTTATATGTTTGACACAGTGAAAAACAGCCTGGGGTCAAATTGACCCCAAAGAACATCGACGTTAAACATTGAATGGGGTCAAATTGACCCTTAAGGTCACAGGAGGGTTAAAACAGTTTGCTCCTGAAACAAAACAAGTCTTCACAATAGTTATTTGACATTTCTTAAAAACTTCCCGTTACCTCCATTTTCAAGATGAGAAAAATAATTGGAAAAACAATGCATCTCAATGAATGCGAGAGGCCCTCTGGAGCCCCAGCGTGAGGCGGTCGTACATGTTATTTCTTGGCCTTACAGAACTGATCACGTTTACCTTAAATTCAGCACAAAGATACAAACAAGAGATTCCACGTAACATGTCTATCTGCCTGTAATATATCCTAAACTTGAACTCGGGCTAAGACCACTGCTCCCTGTATTCATAAAGTTGGTGATACCATTAACAGACCACTTTATGAATTTGGAACATTGCAGAGTCTGCTTTAATTCGCTTTGTCTGCAGATTTTCTTTCTACCGGGCATTTGTTCCCACTAGCTGTGTCAGCCTAGTAAAAACCAAATTGCAGGGCTTTGGCTAGCTGGCTGTACACAGTAAACTGCTGACCACACAGGATGATTATGTATAGAGAGCTAGTTTCATTTAGGGTAGTGAGGACCTACAGCGTTTATAACAAATAGCCCTGTTTACTGGCAGCAACAGCAGACGGCAACACGTCCCTTTATAAGCCCAGAGCTCCTGGACCCGGAGCGCGCTGCAGCACTAGAGGAACACACCGGGACTGTAAACGGAGACAGGAAATGCACACCTGACACTGGCTGATGATGTGATGACAAGCGGGGGAATTATGACTGGAAAAAGCAGCACAGTTGTAAACGTGTTTAATGCAGTGGGAGGAGCCACGCTGCTGGGGGCCGAGAGGACTCGCATGTTTTGTAGGGACCAAACAGAAAAGCCACCGTTGACCATAAATGGAATAAAGAACTATAATTTGGTATTAATTAAAATGTGACGGCTTCAAAGTTTTGGGTTGCTTTAACTATGTTTTAATCGGTTTTATTTGTTCTTACTATCTGTGTGGCACTCTGAGATTCTTGAAGGAAGAGTGCGATACAAATATAATGCATTATTATTATTATTATTATTATTATTATTATCAAAGAAGGTATATGGCGTTATTTATCTAGCGGGCTCTTTTTCATTTTAGCATATGGTAACTAATTTAGAGTCACAGTCTAGGATCCCTCTCATAAGGACGTCCAGCACAATAAATTAGTCATAGTCTGTGGCTCTACAGTTTGTAGTTCATTAGCTGTTCTGACGTTAATAGTTACAATAAATGGCAAATGCATTGTTCATGTATCTTTCAATCATAGTTTGAATTATTGTCTTGGTAATTAAAATTAAATATTTAAATGTGTATAATCTCAGTCAAGCGGTCCGTGTTATAGCACAGGGAAATGATTAAGTGGAATAATATACTGTTCTTTCAGTATTTCAGAAACATTTTATTAAAGAGTTTTAAACCAATACTTGAGTTGAGAACAGGAAAGTAGAACGCCATTAAAATCAAGGTGGTAGGATGATAAGTGCAGCAGTTCTGGGATAAATGTCTAGTTTTTAAATAAAAAATATAATTTAACTTTTTGTAAATATCTGCCATATAATAAACAACTTACTATCCTCGAAAGCGCGACTGAAAAGAGTAAACGCAAGAAAAAACAACACTTGTAATAACGACATACTAAAGTCATGCCAGTAAATATCAGACTGAGGCGTTATAACGTTTTTAAGGAAGTCTGATATTTCCCGGCATGACCTCACTCTGGGTTAGTAAGTAGTTATGACACCGAAGGCTCGCATAGTTTAGTTGCTATTTTCTAGGTGTGAATTCTTGTAACATTTATGAAATTAATTAATAAATTCAACATACTTTCCAAAGAAGATGCCTGCCTGTACATCTCTCCCTCTCTCTATTCTCCAAACACGACTAACTTCAGTAAACAGCTGGACGAAGTTTTAAAATGATGGATTTCGTGAGTTTTTTGTTCGTCAATTTTTTTTTAAACACATTTGTAGGGAATTGATGACAGAGAGTAAGTTTTATTCTTAAATACTGATTAATGAAGAAGAAATGTGGGTCCAGCAGAAAGGGCACCTCTCTAATCAAGGGGAAAAGAGGAGGAGCTTGAGCACCGGATAATAACCAATCATCCCACCAAATTGCATGCGATTCGGTTTAATACTTTGAGTTATGAGAGTAACACGCATATAAATAAATAAATAGTGATCAAAACATCACCTTCTGCATTTTCAATGTGAAGGTAATAAAACAGTTGAGAGAGGGCAGCTCAATAAAGATGCGCGCCCACACACACACACACACCATCATTTATAATTGAGTATTTGTGACAGTTTTTATTTGAAGTATTTTGCGCGCTCACCTTCAAAGCCCACCCTCTCCAGCAGGTTCAGCGGGTACCACATGAGGGGCTTGTTGCCGACGGGCAGCATTGGTTTGGGGGTGTTGTACGTCAGATCCGGCATGCGAGAACCCCCGCCGGCCGCCATCAACACGGCCTGGAGCTCCATGATGTTCGCTGGGGGAAAGATAAAGGTGAGAGAAGCAGAACGGTTAGCAGCGTCTAATGCATATAAACTGAAAATCTACCACAACTCAAAGATCATTATGTGTTAATGTGAATGAAGATATCTCTAAATTCACATGGACAATCAAAAAAAAAAAAATTGCATATCTAAAAGTATGCAATTGCTTTTTATTTCTCTAAGTGTAGTTACCTTCGCGTTAAAAATGCGGAAGGTAATGTTTTGATCGCCTTCTATTTGTATGCGTGCGTGTTATTCGCATAAGTCAAACAGTATTAAACCGAATCGCATGAAATTTGGTGGGATGATTGGTTATTATCCGGGGACCATTTGATTCGATTTTGGGATGGATCGTGTTAAATGTCAAGGTCATGAAAAGGTCAAAATCTTCTTTTTACCATATCACTGTCAATGTGTATCCAATTGGCATGCAACTAATGCCAACTTGTTCATAATTCAATGACAAATATTGTGATATGCTAAGGTATGCGCTCTACCGAGTGCCCGTTCTAGTTACCTTTGCATTGAAAATGCGGAAGGTAATGTTTTGATCGCTGTGTATTTGTATGCGTGCGTGTTATTCGCATAAGTCAAACAGTATTAAACCGAATCGCATGAAATTTGGTGGGATGATTGGTTATTATCCGGGGACCATTTGATTACATTTTGGGATCGATCGGGTCAAAGGTCAAGGTCAATGTCATGAAAAGGTTAAAATCTTCTTTTCACCATAGCACGGTCAATTTGTATCCAATTGGCATGCAACTAATGCCAACATGTTCACAATTCAATGCCAAATATTGCCCGTTCTATATACTTGTCACATAAATCACGAGTCATTTAGCATTAATGTTCTCCCTTATGTCAACAACAACAACTCGTTTCATAGTCGCGGCACACTTCCTACTGACTGTACAGAAAGATCGACACAGCGGAGTCGCGCTCGCGCTCAGGTGATGCACACCGGGTCTGACGGACGTTACCTGTCAGTGATGCTGATGATCTACAGCCGCTTGAAGCGCGGGTCAGACTCGCGTGTCGGTTGCTCGCTGTCACTGTTGTTAGCACTCGGCTAACGAGGAGCACCGAGCGGCCACCGGCGCCGCCGCAGCACCGACAGCTCACGAGCGGCGGGACTCGTCCGGTGAACAACAGACGAGCAGACGCTCGGGCGGCAGAAGTTTAATTCAACTATTTGACACAGCTCACGTAGAGGAAAACTAAAAACAGCGAGCTAACGGCTAGCATCGAATGATGACACCTGGTGTGCTTCCCGTGAAATGCGTCCGTGTAGGAAACTACTTCCTCCGTCAAGTGGTTCCTACAGAGAAATGATCTATTTTCTTGTTTTATGCCATACTGCATGTTCTAAAATAGTGAACATGTGTCTTTGACTTGAAAATGATGGTGTAAGAAGTAGCATCTCAAAATACTGTTTAAAAGTAAAATTAGTATGTAGTAGTGAAGAACATTGACTATAAGTAAAAAAGTACTCATTAGGTGCCATATTATTGGATCATGTTGAATGTAGTCTCAATCAGAAAAGTAGTCACTATAATATATATATATATATATATATATATATATATATATATATATATATATATATATATATTATTGAAAGAGTTAACTATATATATATTAAAGTGTAAATGTATAATATATTTACTTTAGTGGTAATTCCTAGTCCAGTGTGTAGATAGATAGATAGATAGATAGATAGATAGATAGATAGATAGATAGATAGATAGATAGATAGATAGATAGATAGTAATAGAAAAGTAAGAAAGTAATTGAAAAGTAAAAAGGTAATAATTAAATTAATACAAAAGTTTTAAAAAATAGAAAAGTTATATAACAGTTAAAAAGTAATAAAAAAGTACAAAAGCAATACCAATTAAAAAAATACTGAAAGTAGTAAAGTAATAAATAAGTAAAAATTATAAAAAGTAATAAAACAGTACAAAAGTAATGACTATGTAATAAAGTAAGGAAAAGTATTAAAGTAATAACAAATTGTAAAAGTAATCAAAAGTTAAAAAAGTGAATAAGTAATACAAAGTAATGAAAAGTAAAAAAAGTTTTAAAAAGTAATAAATGTACGAAAGTAATAAAGTAAAAAGTAATAAAAGTAAAAAAGTAATAAAAAGTAATAAACCTGTGGTAAATTGTTCTCTGCATTTGACCCATCCTTATTGAGGAGCAGTGGGCTGCAGTGAAGACCAGAGAACAACTGGGGGTTCAGTCAGTGCCTTGCTCAAGGACACTTCAACATGCAACTAATGGGGAGAGCGGGGATCGAACCGACTACCTTGTGGTTACGGGACTCTCCCCACCGAGCTACAGCCGACTATTGTGTGCACAACATTTAGTGGTGAGAAGAATGCTGAGGCCGTTGTAAAGCTACAGGAGGAATGAGATCACAGGTTTGCAGACAACAACAAGACACGCAGAGACACTTTGCACATGTTTGCTGACCTTTTCCTTCGATATGCGAAACGCTCCTCTGGGCTTCAAACGGAGCTCGTGTTCTGAAGAACCCATTCAACCGTTAATTTTCTGAAGGACCGTTAATTTTCAGAAGAATCCGTTTAACCGTTTACGTTCTGAAGAACCCGTTCAATCGTTTAAGTTATGAAGAACCCGTCCATTCGTTCACGTTCTGAAGAACCCGCTCAATCGTTCATCTTCTGAAGAACCGCTCATGTTCTGAAGAATTGTTATTAATAAAGATTTAGAAGATTGGATCGTAATACTTGATGCGGCCCAGCCTCACCCGGACTCTATCTACATCGGCCCACAAGTAAATTGAGTTTAAGACCCCTGATATAGTACAACTAATTCGATGGATACACACACACACACACACACACACACGCGCACACACACACACACACACACACACACACACACACACACACAAAGTGGTGTGAGCCGATTAGCAGCCAGAAGCCACCCAGCTCCTCCAGACAAAACCCAATTCACAGAGCTGAGACGTAACAGCAAATTGAGCC
This sequence comes from Liparis tanakae, assembly GCA_036178185.1. NCBI lineage: Eukaryota > Metazoa > Chordata > Actinopteri > Perciformes > Liparidae > Liparis > Liparis tanakae. Next base: position 1,848,161 of record CM070098.1, read on the forward strand.
CGGGGAATGTGGCTTTGGTTTTGTTTGCTCTGGCCAGGAGATGAGCTTGACTGCTCGCTGCTGCTTGCGCAAAAAACAGAAGAGCGAGAGAAAGGAGGGAAGAGGGAGACAAAAAAACAAGAGAGAAGGAGACAAACAAGCATGTCAGTCTGTTGTTGCCTGAATGCCAGGACAATGGAATACAGGGGAGAGTGGAAGGAGGAAGCCTGGAGGGTTGAACTGTTGGAGGGAGAAGAGAGAGGAAGGGGGAAAGAGTTAGAAAGACAGGTTCCTGGAAAGGGGGGTCTTTAAGTAATGAGGAGAAAAGAGTCAGAGGTGAGGAGCGCTGGGGAGAAGGAAAACAGCTGGGAGAGGAGTGATGGAAGGAGAGAGGAAAGAAAGAAGGGGAAAGAAGCAGACATGGAGATGAAAAACAGTGCAGAGAGAGAGACGTAGAGGGGCTTTATATCACCGACAGAGGAGCGGCGTCGCGCTCACACTCCCCTCACACGTCGGCCTTTGTTGTGCGTCCAGCTGATGATGTTAGCCTGAAAGAGTTAAGTCAGACGTTGATTAGACACATGCTGAGCTGGAGTTCTCATGCATACAGCTCGATATGGGGGTGCAGTAAAGTCAGCCGCCATTAGCATGAAGATAATGATACTTCCTCTTTTCAGCAGAAAGTCGTAGGCCGCTATGCGTCTTAAGTTTAGACTTTAAAAAAAGAAAAAGCAGCAGAGGTCAAGATGTCCTAGCTCATAAAACATTGCATCATCTATTTTCCACAATGTGACCAATAGTGTGTGTTGCATTAGACCCTCCTTTCAAAACACACACCTTCAGTTTCTCGGATAACTTCTTTATTTCCTCAGATTTGAAGCTCTTTTATGGCAATGGAAGACATATTCAAATGTTTTTTTGTAGGCTATTAAATTGAGCATTTATGTGTTAAATCAGTAGATTGTTGTTTTCACAATCTGTGATTTGTATGGGTTAGTTTAATTTATATATATTTTTAATTGTTCTTGATTGTCTTGTTTATTCATGTCTGATTTGTAGTGTTAGGATAGTGTCGCCTTTGCACTCACTGTAGACATAAGCTTGATTAAAGGAGGATTAAACACACTAACTTACTCTTACTCATTTTAAATGTTGATATTCTGTTTACCTTATGATGCTGAGAAAACATCATCTAGTGGAACTTTAAAATGTTACATTTTAGTCACTTTGTCATAATCAAATACCAAAAAATCTATCTGACAAAAACTGGAATTTTAAATGAACGTTATATTAAACTTCAATGCAACATGTATTACTTTCCAATATGCTCAATCTACAAAAGCTCCTCTATGTGTCCCTGTGTTCTCCTCGTTACGGTTTACAAGGTGTTGTCAGTGTGCAGGTGGATCCCCCTCTCTTCATAAAAAAAGGGGGATCTGGCACAAAAAAAAGCGAAGCTCCAATAAAAGTCAACCTAAAAACCACTAACACTGTGAAAGATTACTGCTTGTCTGGTTCACCACAGAGCGCTGATGTGTGCGGGACATTCCACATAACTTAACTGGACAACTGGGCCGCAGTTTACCGGTGGAAAAGAAAGACGAGGCCACAGCATCGCCCTTTAAAGCTCTGCCCATGTTCAGGGTTCTTATACATGTTGACCGATGGATTTCCATGACTTTTTCATGACTTTTCCATGACTTTTTCGTGACTTTTCCATGACCAAACTGAAATCTCAGTAAAACATGAACAATTTAGAACATTTTGTGTATTGAGAGCGTGCGACGGCTTATATTTGGAGCGTCTTTCTATAAAAAACATATTAATTACTTCAAACTCTGTGTAAATAAACATGTGATTATAACACATTTCCATGACTTTTCCCAAACTTTTATGATTTAAGTTTTTTTTCCATGACTTTTCCAGGCCTGGAAATTACTATTTTAAAATCCCATGACTTTTCCATGACTTTAAACCAAATGTCCATGACCAAACTGAAATCTCGGTTTATACATGAAAAAGTAAGAATATTTAGTATTTAAACAAAGTGAATTCCAAAGCATACAGTATACATTTAATGAAACAAATGAATAAGAGACAATATTTCATTGAAAGAATAAACATTTGCTTCCCGAGCTACGGCCATCGAACTTTCCAGTTCCAGTTCACTTGCAACGCGGGAAAAAAAGAAAATTGCGGCGCCAGTATGAGAGCGTACGCCGTCTTATATTTTGAGTCTTTCTTTCTAAAACGTATTAATTATTTCAAACTCGGCGTAAATTAAGTAGTGAATATAACACATTTCCATGACTTTTCCAAAACGTTTGTGATTTAAGTTTCTTTCCATGACTTTTCCAGGTTTTCCATGACCGTACGAACCCTGCATGTTCATTATAAGAAAAATAATTGATTGTTATCAAGCCCCCCCCCCCCCTTCCCTGTTTTCTGTGGGAAATTAGAAGAAAAAGAAGAAGAAGAAGAAGAAGAAGAAGAAGAAGAAGAAGAAGAAGAAGAAGAAGAAGAAGAAGAAGAAGAAGAAGAAGAAGAAGAAGAAGAAGAAGAAGAAGAAGAAGAAGAAGAAGAAGAAGAAGAAGAAGAAGAAGAAGAAGAAGAAGAAGAAGCTGAGAAAGAGGGTGAGAGCCTTCACAGGCAATTGAGAATCCACTGATCCCTTGTGTTTTGCATATCGTCAAAGGCCGGCTAATTTCTCAAATAAAGACATCCGTCTCAGCAGTGAGTGGGGGGGGGGGGGGGGGGGGGGGGGAATGAAAAAGACACAACCACAGAACGCCACCGCTCCGAGACGGAAACAGACGGAGATCGGCATGAGAGCGCATAGTCGGAGACGACTCGTCACACGGTGACTTGAAATGGAGCCCGAAGATTTCCTCCGCCCTCCTTGGCCCCGCTGCTGCGTCTTGTAAATCATTCTCAATTCACTGAAACAAGCCAGTTGGATTAGCTTGGTTTAGATCATAAACATTTGCAGCGCAGACCACCCAGGAAGAGAGCACAGCCAAAGCAAGAGTGTGTGTGTGTGTGTGTGTGTGTGTGTGTGTGTGTGTGTGTGTAAAGCCTCCCTTCGAGTTTAGAGGTGGGCACTGCAGCACACACACACTCAAATGTGGTCTCACTCATTCGCACACACATGCACGCACACACACACACACACACACACACACACACACACACACACACACACACACACACACACACACACTTGTACTGTGGTTTGTGTTTGCGCCACTTCCAGGCCCAGTGCACTGTGGGGCCCTCACCGCTGCCGTGGAAACCAAAACAGGTCCGTCCACCCGACGTCAGAGATTACCACACACCAGATAAAGATGTCTCCCCGCACCGCTGCTTCACAACGCTGCAGATACTCCTTTTGTTCTGCTACACGTGCACGCTTTTAATCACACTCAATGTATTTTCCTTCATTGTTAATGAAGATACAGCTTTTTGTTTTGGTGTTTTTTTCATCAAAATCCGTCACTTCTCGAAAACCAGCTGCGTAAAGAAAGCATGTTTTTTCCGAGGGCTTTCACAAATAAATGCGTTTCCATTTTGTTCTAAAAAGTTCAGCCGTCTGCGTCACCAGACTTTGAGATTCATTACTTTTCGGCCGAACACAGAGTAATTCTTCTCTCGATTCTCCCCTCGTGCTCCCGGGGATCTGAGAGCCAAGCTGGTGTCAGGACCAGGAAATATCTGGGTTGGGTTGTGAAGAGTCAGAGAGGGAAACGCTGGGCAACTCCCTGCCGCAAGGCGCTGGCACCTTCCTCTGTGAGCTGCTTGTGTGTGTGTGTGTGTGTGTGTGTTGTCTTCTCATTTATCCTCCGCTCTGCTCACTGGCTTTAGTTGCCTGTTTCCTCTGTTTTCCCCGAGCATTCATCTTTACGTTCC
>CM070098.1:1857045-1952045 GCA_036178185.1 Liparis tanakae
CCTTCGTAAACCCACGGCGTTCACTTTGTTCCCTGATGGCAATATCCACAGATGCTGTTCCGCATGACACTCATGGAGTAGGACAGGAGGAGTCGGACGCACAGCCAAACCTTTGCGATGCTACCAAACACATTTCATTTTATTTCCTGGAAGAGATGAAATGGAAATGTTGCACCGCAAGTTGGGAGTGAGAACTCGGAGCAGAAAAGATGCTCCTGCTGTGTCTGGGAGTCAGAGTATTAGAAGAGGAACTGTACGGCATTTTCCACTTTTGCAAAGCACAACCGAGCTACTGTTTTAAAATTCCATCGCCTAGATTAGAACAATGGTTCCTAACCTGTTTGTCTCTCAATATAGACTACAGTTCAAAGACAATTTTGTGTTTTCCATGAAAACTCACTTTTATTTATCTAATGAGTTGCAAACTGAATAGAAAATATACTAAATACATTGACAAGGTTAGAAATAATGATTTTTATTTTAAATATGAATTGTGTTCTTCAGACTTCAAGTTCAAAAGGAAGGCCAGTTGAAAAGCTTCTCTGACCAGCATAACTGTTTTCAGCTGTGCTAACATAACAAAAGGGTTTTCTAAAATTCTACCCCTCCGCTAGTCAACACAATGTGCCATTAGAACTCTGAAGATGGGCCTCTATACAACCGTGTAGATATTAAATTTTTTTTAAAACAGGGGTTTCAACCTAGAATAGTCATTTACCACGTTAATAATGTATAGAGTGCATTTATTAATAATTTAATGTTATCTTCATTCCAAAACACATGCTTTTATTTGAAAAATAAGGACATTTCTAACTGACCCCAAACTTTTGAACGGTGGTGTAAATGTCTCCCCGTGACCCCGAATAACAGGATTTCTTCCTCAGATCCATCTTGTGAACGCCTTGGCGCTCCCAGCATCCCGTTAAAATGGTTAATTAGCTTGGAGCGTATCCGTTCAATATTAGGTTTGGCTCTGGTTTACTATAGCTACGTGATAATACTTTATTGTGACATTAAGGATTTATACCTGGCTCTCAACCCTACATTTCCCACACACTCATGCAGGTTTCCAAACACGCAGTACTGCAACATAACCAGCTGGAAATTCAGTATTTTTCACATACTACTGTAGATGATTAATTTGTACATTACTGTGGGACAATATTGATTGTCGGGCGACTGGAGAGATGGAGAATAACATAATTACTTACAACAACAACTGTGGAGTTATAGTGGATTAATGAGAGGAGGAAGCTGAGGTCATACATGGTAATTACTCCATATGTGACTAACAAAACTAGACTATGACACACATGAATATTATCCCTCTAAAATCACTCTGGGTGTTGCAATTCATGGCCGCAAAGTTAAAAATTGTATCGCTGTGACGTGAGCAAAAGAAATGTGTTTTTTTTTCTTCTCTTCTACTCAACATCCGAGATCTAAAACATTACTGCCTCTGCTGGATATTATATGAGATACTTGTGGAATGGCCTCAGACCTTCATTCATGTGGGGGATCCAAAGTCATCATTGTGGTTATGTGAATAAAAGCCGTTTCCTGGCCTTGACAACTCATATAGTTGTTCCTCCTCTCATCTGGACGTGAAGCCTTTTTGAACAGAGGAGATGTCATCAATCATATATTGAAATGTGGTCTCTCTCTCTCTCTCTCTCCCTCTGCCTCTCTCTCTCTTTCTCTCTCATAGTGATGCACACATGTCCGTGGTCTCAAGAGTAAAATGAAACAAAAAGATTAAAAGAATGGACATTTCCATATGTTTTAAAAGGAATACATCATACTTTAAAATATCAATGCTAATGCATATGTTAAAAACTCACTGGGTAGTAAGTCTGATTAAAGTGTATAATAAAGAGGGAACGGTCAACTTAAAAACTCAATACATCAATTATGTGGGACTACAGATGAAAAATAGCCTCTTGGCTAACTCTGGCACATTTACAGAAATGTTTTTATAAATGTGCACTGTCCCTTATAAACCAAATAAACCATATATACAAAAATAATAATAAAATACTTGGAGGCTGAGCCCTCTTTTTCAAGCCACCCACATTTTGTTCAGCAGGCCTTTTAATGCTAAAATAAGTCATGGCAAAGTCCCGAGGACATCCTGTTATTATAGAGGTGGACAGACAGCTATGCTGAAGAGATTCTGCTCGCGCAGGAGAAAGTGAATGAGCACCATCTGCTGGTCGGATGGATGTATTGCAGTCAATTCGGTGGAGCATGGAGATTACGTCTTCTCTGTTGTCAATAGCCATGTGGGTATAAATTATGCTAAGTGCTAGAATGAACTAGAAGAACATAACTCTTGGAAATAGATATTTTTTATCAAGGCGTTTTAGCCACCTTGCAAGCACCGCTGCACACATTGTTTTAATGTTGGATTAAAGACATTTCAAAGCTCCACAAGAAGATGACCACTAAGCTGGCTGCAGTGTCTCCTCTGCACTCCCAGCATGCATTGTGCATCATGTGATGAGATGATAAAAATCAAGAGTCTGGTGCAACAACATCTTTCTGTCGCAGGTGTCACTATGCACAGCGCCCACTTTTAACAATTAACATAACTCCTTAGCTCCAGTTGGACTGCCCAAAAATGTAACGCACCAGACACAATCCCTCTTTATGTCCCGTTTAGTCGTGCTTGTGCGTGTTCGAGCTGGAAACCTGCGGCTCAATTATTAAAAGTGTGTGCTGTCTGCTCCGAGGGGGAGATATTCTCTGGACATGATGTGACTGACCTTGTTGCTTTCAAGCCATTCACACTCGCGCCCTGCTTCACTGGTGGATGTCACAGTGTCACCCACAGGGATGAGGGGCGAGGGAGAAAGAGAGAGGTGGACGAGAGACATTCCTACACTGGTTGCTATTTACAAGGCCTGCATTTCCACACACACACAATACACCCCCCCCACCCAAACACACACGCACAGCAAGTCACAGCATCCTCGCGTATAGATCTGTGGCAAAGCCAAAGCGATGCAACTGCTCCTCCATTGTCGGAGCCCTTAACTCCCTCCCTCTCCCACTCTTTCCCTCGCTCCCCAATCTCTGCACCAATACCCCTGCTCGCTGGGCCCCGCTCTTTTCTCCCGGTTGCCACGGAGACGGCTAACAAAGCCATCACTTTTACCAATTTCCTCAGAGACAGGTGCTGGCACAATGGCCGCTTCCTCGTCGGCTGAAAGGGGAAGGGGCAAGAGGGGTCCATGGGAACTCCAGGCAGACACTCTGAGGGCTGTCCAAGTGTCCTCCTCCCCAGGCCTCTCCGAGAAAAGAAGGCTAATTTGTTGTCCCTGTTTTCCCAGGGAGGGGGGATGCAGGACGAAGGAGGAGGGGGGAGAGAGACTGGGGGTGGACGGAGAGAGAGACAGTGTGTGTGTGTATACAAAGGGGTGTCCACCAGTTTTCAAAACAGACCGCCTAATATCAGTCTCCTCTCGCTTACTGCTGCCAATGGGTGGCAGGGTCCTCCTTGTTCTCCTTGTTCCTTCATCTCCTCTCGCTTCTCCTATTCTCTTGCTACAACTCTTTGGGCCCGGAAACAATGGCGAGTCATGGCATCATGACTGCAAGATGTTTCAATTTAGCTTTCAGAAAGCATTCACTTCCCTCTTTGTAAGTGCCGTGTGTGTGTGTGTGTGTGTGTGTGTGTGCTGGATTGGAATGTTTAGTGACAAATAAGATGAGCAGTGAAAAGAAAGCTTTTTCCTCCATTTACTTCCAATTAGGGGGAGGCTGTTGTTTCTGTTCGACCAAGCACCATTTACTGTTAAAACTAAGCGGCTACATGTCAGTGAGTTACTGTAACACACACTTGTGGCCTGTTGATGGTGTAAGCGCGTAACATTTAATATCCAGTACCGTACATAAAATATGATGATTTTATTTTGAAGGATATTTTTATATTGCTACTACTTGAAGTCATTGTTTGCTGGTTTATTATCAGAGCCAGGCTCACACATATATATATATATATATATATATATATATATATATATATATATATATATATATATATATATATATATATATATATATATATATATATATATATATATATATATATATACATACATATATTATATGTATTTATATTTATATTTATTTATATATTTATATATATACAAATATATACAACAAAATATATACAAGTATTACATCTCAAACATGATATTCAATGCCGGGTAGAACTTCCCAATGAAAAAAAGAAAAAAGAGTTGCAAGAGTTCTGATTTATTTTCTTAAAATGTTCTTAAATTCCATCCAGACAGAAGGAGAACACAGAGGCAGAACACAGAGGCAGAACACAGAGGCGGAACACAGGGTTACACAGTCACACGGTTAACTCTTCATCAGCAGTCCAGTATCCCTCCTCCTCCTCCTCCTCCTCCTCCTCCTCCTCCTCCTCCTCCTCCTCCTCCTCCTCCTCCTCCTCCTCCTCATCATCAGACCAGCGGTCCTCGGCGGTGAGGTACTCCTCGGCGTCCCCCGCCCCGATCTCCAGACGGTTGCCGCATGGCGGCTCTGACCAATTGGGAGTGGAAGGGTCCCCGGCCCCCAAACGACGGCCAGACATGTCTGGAGTGAAGACGAGAGACGAAGGACATTAGATCATGTTCAGCTGCTTCGTGTGTTCGATTCCTTTCTGTTGTTGGCTTACGTACCTTTAAATGTCGGGGCGCAACTCAACCTTTCAGTTCAAATTCTGTTTCCTGGTTCTTGAAACTCGAAACCTTCAGAAATAAACAAACATGTTTCAGGCCACATGTGATTGTGCACATCTGGATTGTTCTATTTCACAAGATATCTTGAACCAAATAGGAGCATTAAGACAAAGCATCACCCCTACCCACACCCGCTAGAACAACTAGTGCACTGTCAGTTACTCATTAACTGTTAGCTGCTAGCTAACGGTTAGCTGCTAGCTAACGGTTAGCTGCTAGCTAACGGTTAGCTGCTAGCTAACGGTTAGCTGCTAGCTAACGGTTAGCTGCTAGCTAACGGTTAGCTGCTAGCTAACTGTTAGTTACTTGTTAATTGTTAGTTAAACTGTTAGCTGCTAGTTAACTGTTAGCTGATAGCTAACTGTTAGCTGATACCTAACTGTTAGCTGATAGTTAACTGTTAGCTGATAGCTAACTGTTAGCTGATACCTAACTGTTAGCTGCTAGATTTTCATTCATTTTTGTCATTTTCTATAACTGCCAGTTGCTAGTTAACTGCCAGTTACTAGTTAACTGCCAGTTACTAGTTGACTGCCAGTTACTAGGCCTATAACTGTTAATTGATAGAAAACTGAAAGCTAACATTGGTGATAAGAAATTAAACAAACTGACTCACTACACCGCTGTTGTTGTTGTTTTTGTTGTTGATGTTGTTGTTGTTGTTGTTGGTGTTGTTGTTGTTTTGCGACCCATCATTTGGAGCCTTCTTCCATGGGGGACTCGTAATCAAAAATGGAGGACTGGGGGAATTCCATGGGGGACTAAAATGTAATCAAACTCTTTTTCAGCACCTTTTGAACCAATTAAATGCATTTCAAAGTGCTTTTCAGGCAATTGACAGGACTTAATTAAATATATTATATATTTAGTCAGTTGTGTTATTCTATTATTTATTATAGAATATAATAATAATAATAATAATATCAATAGTAGAATAAGTAATAAACCCACAAGGTTATAAAACCCTCGATGAAAGTGAGATTAAATCGATTGTTTTATCGGTCACATTAAATAAAACGTAGAATTACATTATTTTAAATGTGACCTATAAACCCATTGATTTAGTCAGTCTGAAAACAACTAGCAACAAAGAGACTCCTACATTAGACACACACATTGCTCACCTATGAAATATGTCATGGAGACAAGTCATGATAATGTACATGTGCCAAATACCACAATAAAGTACAGTCCCATGGTACTCGGCATGCAATATTAGCAAATCATTGATGATCATTTAGCCCGGCACAGCTGCAGACTATAAAACAATTTAGTCCTGGTTTTGTGAAAAGCCAGCGGTGTCATTCTCTACATTAACATCTCATGCATTTCGTTATGAAAAGGCTGTGGAATACAATTTCGTGCATGTAATACATGGCTCACACCACTAGAGGTCAGTGACGTCTACGTCAACGGGAGTGTGTAAAGAAGTACTTCATACCAGATGAGGGCGAGTACTGGTTGTGGTAGTATGTGGAACAAACACACATAACAGGATAACAGTACAAACAAACTTCTCCCACTGTAATAGAAGTACACAGAACACAGTTGCGTTGCATACTTTAAAGTGTTTTGGGGGCTTTTGGTTATTTATGGGTACAATGATTTATACCAGTAACATAATTCAATATATTTCATATCTAAACATCCTAATGATTGATAAGTGAGTAGCAGCCTTTGTGATTTAGCGGCTAATGTTTTCGAGATTTACTTTTCAAAACTTTCTCTAACTTGAACTGTTGGCATTGGCAGTGGTCAAAGAAGTACTAACAACTTGTTTTCTTAAGTAAGACTATTAATTAGTCATAGTAAAACTATGATTATCGCAATAACGCAAAGTAAAAGTCTTGCAATCTTTTGTTTTGACGTTGAAGTGAATAGTGAAAGAGTATTAGCTGAACAAATTATAATAATAATAGTTTCCCTCCTGTTTGCGTGAGAAGCTGTTCCTGTGATCCAGATTGTATCACACTGATGGGAGTAGACACTTTATTTAAAAACTGCTATATCTTAATTTGCATGTGAATATGACATATTATATACTTATTCTAACGCCAGTTAACAATGGTGTCATCATGGTTACACTAACGTCGATCAATCTCTGGTATGGAGATAGATATTTGTAATATACGGTCGGTATGCATTGTCATCTGCCACAGTGTCTTATATTCAAATATCACTCCGGGCACTAAAGTACTGCACCCTGCAAAGTCTGGCTTTACAGGCTTGGTTTGAAAAAGTCTCACTCCTGAAGTCTTTCTTCTTCTTCTTCTTCTTCTTTAAGACATTCTGTACATTGAAGGTTTTTCTTGCTTTCAAATTGAATTGAGTTTTAGATGATATGCAGGTTTCCTCATGTGATACCTCCTTCACTTCTAAATAATAAAGTAAAGAATGATTTGGGTGCGTGAAGTGTACGCCTTGGTTGCCATAACACACATCAGCTGACCTGCAGGAAGTGTTTCAGCTGTCAGGGAAATCCTCGTGTGTCACGCTCTGATCTATGTTTAGCGTTCGTGACCGAACTTCCCCGAGACGTGAGGAGTGAAGTACCGGACACCGGGATGAAGCCGGGCCAGGAAGATGAGTTAGACCACGCTAATGTTTCACCACACACACAACCCAGACCCGTCCTATGACACAATCCACATTTCAGATTCATAGAAAGAAAATATAAAACTTGTGTCAGAGAAAGGTGAAAGGTGATCACATAGAAACAAAAACGGGTATTTGTGGCACAGTTATTGAAACCATGAGGCGCATTGTCTTTGTACTTCGTGAAACACTACGTTAAACACAATTTCTTGTTTCCCATGGGAACTCACTTTTATTTATCCAGAATTGCAAAATGAATAGAAAATATAGTGAATACATTGACAAGGTTAGAAATAATTATTTTAATTTTAAATATGAGTTGTGTTCTTCAGACTTCAAGCTCAAAAGGAAGGCCAGTTGAAAAGCTTCTCTGACCAGCATAACTGTTTTCAGCTGTGCTAACATAACAAAAGGGTTTTCTAAAATGCTACCCCTCCGCTAGTCTTCTAAGGAAATAACACAATGTGCCATTAGAATACTGGAGATGGGCCTCTATACAACCGTGTAGATATTTAAAAAAATGTAAACAGGTGTTTCAACCTAGAATAGTCATTTACCATGTTAATAATGTATAGAGTACATTTCTTAATAATTTAAAGTTATCTTCATTAAAAAAAACATGCTCTTCTTTGAAAAATAAAGACATTTCTAAGTGACCCCACACTTTTGAACGGTAGTGTATATATTTGTGATATAGTTGTGACTTACGTGTTTGCTTTTGAAAGAGATGTCGGATTTGTGTATGTATGTGTGTATTTCTATGCGTCGATTTTTGATGAAGAGTGCCCTAGTTTAGTTTGCATTTGCAAAAAAGGTTGGCAGAAGTGGACGGACTGAGAAGTCCCTGTCACCGCTCCAGGATTTATGTGACTCATTTTGCATCCCGTTGCCAGGAGGTTGGTTTGTTGGGCGGCGTTGTGTCATTCCATCATACTGCAAATACTCACGTTTCAAATCTGTTGAGCCGTCGTTTCGCTCCATAAGATCATCTGGAGGGTTATAATGCCATTATAACACAATGCCTTATTCCAACTAGCCTCAACTAATAGGCCATGGAGGTACTGCCAAACAGTTGGATTAAATAAAATGATGAAGTCATTTATAATGAGTTTTTTTAATCTCTAAATGAGCTCACGACACATCAGGTGGAGACAAATGTGTTTTTTCCATTATTAGCAACCTAACGACCTCAAATGCATCGTTTTTAAATGAAAAAGTGACGATGGATGAGTCTCAAGTTACAAGAGGTTGAAGCCCTGACTCATTCTGCCTCGGCCTCACACGTGTTTCAATCACCAAACACGACTTCTCATGTGTTCATGAAACATACATGAAGGTAAAACATTCATACTAAAACCACAGCAACCATGTTACAGGAAAGTTGCAATTCATTATTCAGAGTATTCACTTAAACGGGAGAAACGTTATTAATCTTTCATTCATATGTGACCTTGAGCGAGTCCTGAGATAAACTGTGAGCCAAAGTCAGTTCACTGATCACTTTCCTGCAGAAGCGTGCAGCGAACGCCAGTTTGTTATGCATTCATTCAACTCTGTTTATGTTATGGAAATGTCTTTTATTGTTATGAATACCTGTTATCAATACCTGTGTGAGGCGACACGCCTAGCTGGAATACCACAACGCTGCCACGTCGATGCACATCTCCGCTGTGAACTCACGAGCGGAAAGAAAACGACTAACGGGAGACTTAATATCCGAGCTCTCTATACTATTTGATTTTTCTGTCCATGACTTTAATTTTTACAAGCTCCGAATGCTGCAGAGCAGAAGACACTGACACACGCTTTGTTATTTCAAAGCAACTCCTTGAGGCTTCCCCCCCTTGTATTGATCTGTTGGATGATGTATGAAGGTCTTGATAATAACGTGTTTTTTTTTATCCTTTAGGGGGAAGCATTGCGCAAGCTATACCCGGTGTGCCCGGGGCCTTCTGGGAGTGCAGCTGTGCTGCTCGTCCCCTGCTATCCATCTCCTCTCCGTCTCCCTCCAGCCTCTATTGATCTGTCAGAGTATCTGTTCATCAGGTGGTCCGACGTGAGGACAATACAGCGTTGCATTGGTGACCATCAATACTCCCGTGTGTATAAAACCTGACACTTCAGGCCGGTTTACATCCTCTGCTCCTCTGCAGCTCTTGTTCCACAAACGCTGTATTCGCTCCAGTGATGCAGAACCTGAGAGGCCAGGCGGTGACCGCTGTGACCGTCGACTGTAAGATGTTGTTGATCGGCCCAATTCAGCTGCAGATCAACGGGCGCTGAAACATGTACTGTATGTATATATCTATATATACATCACCGTTCAAAAGTTTGGGGTCCCTTAGAAAAAAGAAGAAAAAAAGCACTGTTTTTTCTAATGAACATGACATTAAATTAATCAGAAATATACTCTCTACATAGTTAATGTGGTAAATGACTATTCTCTGTTTTTTTATGAAGTCTCTACAGAGGTGTGTAGAGGCCCATCTCCATGTTCTAGTGGTACATTGTGTTATTGCCTTAGAAGACGAGCAGAGGGGTAGAACCCCCTTGAGACCCTTTAAAAAAAAAAAATCAAACTTTTTATTTAGCATTTTCCACAAACAGATTATCCCTTGACATTGAAACCCTTTTTATGTGAGCGCAGCTGAAAACAGTTATGCTGGTGAGAGAAGCTCTAAAACTGGCCTTCCTTTGAGCCACAAGAAGAACAACATTAATATTTACAATGAAAATCATTATTTCTAACCTTGTCAATGTCTTGACTATATTTTGTATTAATCTTGTATTCATTTAATAAATAAAAGTGTGAGTTTTCATGCAAAACAACATTTTCTCGGTGACCCCAAACTTTTAAACGGTAGTATATATATACTGTATATATATATATATATATATATATATATATATATATATATATATATATATACTGTATATCTAATATCTATCATTACGTCACCAGTTGAGAGCAGCATCCTCTCTTCATGTGTTTTAATGAGGCTCTAATGAATGTTGCGGGTGCAACTGGCCTATATACACAGGGCGCCTCGCATGCTTAATCACTCTCAGGATATTAATATTCAACAGTTCCTTGTTTTCAATAGATGACGAGACAAATTAATGAATGCAGAAATGAAGTCTCTTCATCATACAATATAAAAACAATATTAGATATATGATATGATATTCTACATGATAGCAATCTTCACTCTACTAGCATCTAATACACAAGTCATGTTACACAACTTGATGGAGAGGGTTAACAGTACAAACGCAAAGTGCAGATTTACTGCTCATGATGTTTATGATTGTGAGAAAAGAAGATTAACACAGTAATATCAGTGTCGGGTCATGTCAACACATGTTTTCTCCATGTTTATCTTAGCGAGCTTAGCGATATAGTGTCTGCAAGATATACAAATCCTCTGCCTCACGTTTTCACGTATCTATACGTCTCAAATACTATCAAAGCATCAACTTATTATTATGTCGAAAACTGGATTTTGTTGTATTGGCAGATTGAAATGACCTGAAATTAGAAATGGTAGCAGTTCTATTTATGGTAAATTGGCAGCTTAGTAAATCCAGATGTGTTTACGCCTGCAGCCGAATCTGTAGACTCACTGTGTCTTGTGGTGATGCAATCAGTGAAGCGTTATTGTTTCCAATTGTTTTAATGTGGACTTATCATCCCAGTTTTTAATCTATTTATATCTTGCTTCAACATCCTCCTTTTAGTTATGCATTGTTCTATTCTGGTGAGACACACAGAGGCCACACACACTCGCAGTCTGTCTCAATGCTCGCAGAGACTAAGTGCTGCACGGGGTTCGGTAGAGACAGTGAACGGGGGAGAAAGGAAGGCTTTCTATTCCTGAGGAGTGCTCTTAGAACTAAGTACAGTTTACTTGTACATTTAAAACACATACAACATATGATGATACTTTTGTAGTTTGACTTTGTTGAGGAAATGCTACTTTCTGTATTCTTGTTGTTCTTAGTTTCTACTCTAGGTTGAAATGCACTTATTGTAAGTCTCTTTGGATAAAAGCGTCTGCTAAATGACATGTGATGAAATGTAATGTAACATTACAAGGTCAGCAGCTTCTCTAACGCGTCGTGTGCACATGACATCAGAGAGGATGGAGCGCCTCGTGATTTATAAGTGACTGCCGATCCATTTTTATGTCTGAGGGGAATAAATAAGAGGATGTGGGTTCAGTAGGGGAACAGATGGAGTGAGTATCAGGTGACTACAAAGAGTGTCTGTGCCTATAAACAGACAATACAGTCTCATAACTACTGGGATCAAATAAATCTTTGAATATCTGCTGCAGAAAAATGATTAGAGATGCGCCGACTACAATTCTTTTTTGCCAACGTCTCTTTCTAAGAACATGACAGCATAACCGGGACAGACTCTTTCCAACACCGTCCCAAAAAAGAATGTCAATTGACACAAAGTCAGTGTGTAAATGTTATCCCGACACTTTGCTGTGGTCATCTAAAGTGCTTATTAGCATAATCGTAGACAATTCAAATGCTACGGAAATAAATTATAACATTGTTATGTGAAAATTTGCTTTGATTAAAAACATTTTTTAGTGATGTTGATGTTAATTTGCTCTCCTCTTGCCGATTACAGCAGACGTTGTTGTCCACAATGCAGCATGATCATGGATCAGCGACGAGAAAGCATCAATGCCGATCCCCCAATCACATATTTTTATATTTTGGCCCCTAATAAAGATCGCATGTATTTTTCATTCCACTTCCTCGAACACACGGCTTACGTTCCCTGGAAAGCAGGACAAAGTTAATGCCGAGGCCTGAACAGCCATGCTCGTTGTTTAAGTATATTTCATAATCATATTATAGGTCATTAGAGCTGGAATACCATTGCAGGTCAATTTGGCTTAGCGTCGCGCTGTCTGCAGGTCGCTGTGACCACTCAGCCGTACGTATGGGGAGCAATTACTATGTAATAATTGTCTGATTAAGTTAGGTTTCTTTTAGGGGTTGTTTCTAGTTTGGCTTAATTTGGACTTTGGACTAATTTGGACTCTAACTCTGCAAAGTTAGAGTTGCAGAGTTGCATATTTTGATCGTTTGGTACTTCATATACCAGCAAACAGGAAGTTGGAAATTTCAGAGAATTTTACAGCTTAATTGTTTCAGCCGCAGTGTCCTCAGCTACTAATTTAACTGATGCATTTTGGGAATTTAATTGAACTAATTAGTTATTATTTTCCATTTCTTCATATTTGTAATTGGCTATAAATTCCAATGTTGAAGATATACGTTGATTTATCTCTTTTACACAACACAGCACTACATCTTTCTCTCTTATCCTTTGCTCCACAGTGAACATAGAGGTTCTTCTATCCAAGGTAAGCCCGCCCCATTCGACGTCTTCACATGCAAACACTCTGTATCTCACTCTCTGTAACACACACACACACACACATTGATTGATTGCTCAGCTGGCTGCGCTCCAACACACTCTTTTCTATCGTCCCATGACTGCAGCAGTGTGATAGGCTGTGTCTATGTGTAGATGCATTGAGAACAGTTTAATCTGTCGGAGTGCTCAACAAAAGCCACAGATGTGGTCCAACGACATAATAGTTGTTGCTTGTTATTCACTTATTGTGCGATTACAACATCTCTTCATCTGGTGCTGCAGAACCAAATGCTCTGTTGGATAATATG
This sequence comes from Liparis tanakae, assembly GCA_036178185.1. Lineage (NCBI taxonomy): Eukaryota > Metazoa > Chordata > Actinopteri > Perciformes > Liparidae > Liparis > Liparis tanakae. Next base: position 1,870,104 of record CM070098.1, read on the forward strand.
TGTAGATTTCGGGGAAATGTTGAGTATTTATTTTCTCTAACTTGTGATTATTTAATGCAGCATGCACTCTGTTGGTTCCATGCCTGTACCAGTTCTATTAAAGGCCTTTGTGCGGCGCTCTGGGGAGAGATCAGGCGGCCGCAGTGCCAGGATTGTGTTAAAATAAATACTGCCTTTATAATACAGTCTGTTTTCTGTCTGTGGTTACATCCACTCTGTTCATGTTTTTGAACATTTCCATTTCCCAATTGAGTTCAATACATCTCAGGGGGAACAGGAGTGGCTGTGAGATGTGACAGGTGCTGCCCAGAGGGAGGGTCTGAAAAGTGAAGCCTATGTGGAAGTGCCTTAAACTGGCATCTTCTCTAATGGCCAGCAGGAGGCGACTCCCAAAATAAGTAGAGAAACTTTTTCATTACCTTTTGCTTCCCATCATTCCCTAGTCTGGGAATTGTACCTTTTCCCTCTGTGTTTGCAGTTCATGAAAGTGATCCGGACATTTCAGTACTGGAAATTAAAAAAAAGAGACGGGTTCATCTCAGATGGTCTTTATAAGAGTGCTTCAATAATAGCAACGGATATACAATAAAACGTTTTCAAATTGAAAGCATTTGTTTGTCGTCTTTTATCAAGATATTTAAATAATTGCAGAAATGTGACCCTCACCCATATAGTGTGATATTCTTTTTGGATGCCTCAGTGGAACAAATCAGATTTACTGTGCAAGTGTCGTCCCCCGATGATGTAATGCTATATGAAGCTGTGACATCTCCTTGTGCAGAACTCCACTTCTTATACACAGTGTGGTGACACCCTGAATTCACTTGTTGTGAGTGACTAATGGCCATGAGAAGCAACACATGCTGGATATTTAAATCTTTACAGTGACTACCGACCGTAGAGTCAATTTGATGCACTAAACGTTGACTTACTGCAAACAGAAAGTAATACTCACAGCGATGGCACATTGTTTGAAGCAATGAGCTACAAAGAATCATTTCCCTTCTTAGTTTATATTTTTTACAATCTTCCATCGCTTCCTGTTCTCCATCAGTGGAGGAGTGGCCTCCTGTGACCCCGAAGCTCATAGGATGTACACTACCATTCAAAAGTTTGGGGTCATCCAGACAATGTTGTGTTTTCCATGAAAACTCACACTTTTATTTATTAAATGAATACAAGATTAATACAAAATACAGGTTATAAATAATGATTTTCATTATAAATATTTATGTAGTTCTTCAAACTTGGGCTCAAAGGAAGGCCAGTTTTAGAGCTTCTCTCACCAGCATAACTGTTTTCAGCTGCGCTCACATAAAAAGGGTTTCAATGTCAAGGAATATAACATTTGTGGAAAATGCTAAATAAAAAATGATATATTTTTTTAAGGGTTTCAAGGGGGTTCTACCCCTCTGCTCGTCTTCTAAGGCAATAACACAATGTACCACTAGAACATGGAGATGGGCCTCTATACACCTCTGTAGAGACTTCATTAAACACCAGAGAATAGTCATTTACCACATTAACTATGTAGAGAGTGTATTTCTGATTAATTTAATGTCATTTTCATTGGAATTTTTTTTTTTTTTTTCTAAGTGACCCCAAACTTATAAACGGTAGTGTATTTGACATAGTTATTATGCTTAAAATCATATTTAAATTTCAATGATTTGTCAATAAATAAATTCCTTGGTCAAATATCTGAGGTGTTTATGCAATCCCAGACCTCCATATTGAAGGTCTGACGATTAGAAAATACTGCATCGTGATATAAAAACACAGTGAATGGGACATTCTTGTGTGGCTGTTATGTAAGACATGTGCCTGTTGTGCTGATAGGGGATTCAAGGTGAAACAACTAAAGCATCTCCTTCAGTTCTACAAGCTACAAGCTCGCTATCTCAAAATCACACGTGCACAAACGCATGCTGATACAAGTGTCCACATATGCAGACACTGGTGTGCATAAAACATATAATAAGAATATAATAGCAGAACACAATGGCCATGCGCTCTTTGCAACCTCTTACGATGTGGCTTGAAAGTAAAGCTGCTCTTCCTTGATTATAGATGCGGCTCTTATGTAATTCCGTAGTTCTTCAGTTCATCTGCGAGTGTAATTATAGCAATTGACTGAAATAAACTTGATTTGTAGGCTGTGCAGGACTCTTGTTTTGGATGACGTATTTGTGATTACTGCCAGATGAAAAGCATGTATCTTCAAGGTTCACCTTTAAAGAGTTTATAACAAAATATCTTTATATTTATTTTTATCCAGTGCCATTTGAAAATATTTTTTGAAACGCAACTCACTGCAGAGCTTGACGGATACACTAGGATGACAATCTTAGTCCCTCTGTAGTCTAATCTATTGAGATTAATACCAAGGGAGCGCTACAGACGTAGCATTGCACCTCTGGAACAGTGTTGGACCTGCAATGGAGAGTTTATCGATTTCATTCTGCTGTAAAATATCTCCTTCAAACAACTTTTATTGAAGTGTTTGTTGTCTAACAAGATTACATTCAAACACATAATGATAATGTAGTAATATAGTTGGGCTGTAGTCATTTGCACTGTGAACGCAGCATAATGTAGCTCAATGCAACCTCCGTTAGCTCGTTAGCTTGTTAGCTCTATTATGCTGGTGAGAGACTGCGTTCTACTTGCACAGGAGCTGGTCTCTCTGAGCAGCAATTAAATACAATATAATACAATAGTCTGCGTGTCTGATTATGTCAGTGTTCCAAATGTTGATTTTCCGTTAGCTCTGTTATTTAGCCAACCCGGACTTTGTTGCCAACCAGTTGCTAACAGCTAACCGCTAACATTAAGTCGCTCTCCTCCTGCAGATTTCAATGGATTTGTTGTTCACATACTTTTTTATGTCAAAGAAACTGTTTAGAATGAATTAAAAATGAAATTATAATTATTTGCTCATCTCTACTATATCAACCAGACTTATATTTTACGAATAAATTGAATCCCACAAAGACAAAGCTTCACTATGAAAACGATTCAAAGGGTGATGCCTCTTCAACGAAATGATTGTGTGTAAAGAATCAAAGAATCAAATCAACAACAAAAACCTCTCGGCACGCAACATCTCTTAAAATCCAATTGTCTAACAAACAAACACACACACACACACACACACACACACCTCAAAGCTCACAGGGATGTTTACAGCTCAGTGCTGGGCGGTTGCTCTTTCTGTTTCCCTTCTAATCTCTCTCCGTCTCTTCTGGCCTCTGATCTTTGGCATTTTCAACATTCCAGCCATCTGCCGGTCTCTCATTTGCCTGGCAACACCCCGGCAGCACTAAACTACACAGACCGCTTGCAACCTCAGCTTTTATTTCTCTGTCCGTCGGGCTCCTCGGTCAGAAAGAAATATAAAGAAAGAAAGAAGGGAATAACATTCTTGTTCAAACCTCAGTCTGGATAGCTTCAACAAAGTCAGTTTTGTCAACACGACTCATGATGAGCTGTAGGAACAACAGATAGTGATGAACAGCCGTGCGCTGGGCACACATGTCACACCGGAGATTTATTTACCGAGTCACGACCGCACACCGACTTGTTTTCTCAAACAGAGAATCAATCTGAGAGTGGGAGTCAGTGGGAGATGTTTTGCAGCAAAATAGTTTTTAATGGGTCACCATGAAAAAAATGTTTGCCACAAAAAAGGAGTGATGAGCGACTGCATGCTGCAGTGACGTCAAACATGTTCCATGGAGAAAGCGTGTGTTAGTTTCCTCTCTGGTTAGTTAAAGGTGAAGTGGTGAGGTGAGGCGAGGTGTCAGGATGTTAGAAGGTCTTACGGTTCAATCACTTTCGCAATCTCTCCCCCACGCTTTCTCTTTTATTTCACTATTTATTTTTCAGATTAGAAGAGAGAGAATAGTTTTTAAAGTTGATTGATAAGAGTTAATAGATAGATACACTACCGTTCAAAAGTTTGGGGTCACCGAGAAAATGTTGTGTTTTCCATGAAAACTCACACTTTTATTTATTACAAGATTAATACAAAATATAGTCAAGACATTGGCAAGGTTATAAATAATGATTTTCACTGTAAATATTAATGTTGTTCTTCAAACTTGTGGCTCAAAGGAAGGCCAGTTTAACTGTTTTCAGCTGCGCTCACATAAAAAGGGTTTCAATGTCAAGAAATAATCTGTTTGTGGAAAATGAAAAATAAAAAGTTATAGGGTTTCAAGGGGGTTCTACCCCTCTGCTCGTCTTCTAAGGCAATAACACAATGTACCACTAGAACATGTAGATGGGCCTCTACACACCTCTGTAGAGACTTCATTAAAAAACAGAGAATAGTCATTTACCACATTAACTATGTATAGAGTGTATTTCTGATTAATTTCATTGGAAAAAACAGTGCTTTTTTTTCTAAGTGACCCCAAACTTTCGAACAGTAATGTACATAAACACAAAGAAGAAAGTATCCACTTCGATGTGCTGGATCTCTCTTAGCACTTCTTACATTCTAGCCACAGCAGGCAGCAGTTTCCAGAGAAACCTGTGTGATAAATCACGTTCTCTGCACCAAACAGCAGACAGAAAACAAGTTGGCATCACGCGAGTGAACATAGGGGGGTGTTTAGCTCAAGATATCTCGCTCAGAAGTTATTGGAGACCAGCACTGAGCTGAAAGGACTGCTGAAGGTGAATACAGTTGTGCCATGAACACTTTATGGGGTGAGGTGGTTTATGAGTGTTGTGGTACAGCGTGTGGAGCTGCTCCCAAGTATCCAGGAAATCTATAAATACATCTTTATGTCAAGTTTGGAATTTTCGGTAAACACTTCTGTGAAACCTGTACTGTATAATCACATCTCCCTCACATACAGATACGGGAAAATGACAAAAAACATTCAGTAACTCAACATTGTTTAACCCTCCTGTTACCTTTAGGGTCAATTTGACACCATTCAATGTTTAACGTTGATGTTCTTTGGGGTCAAACATATAAGAAATATCAACTTTTTTATATATTTAAAGGTCTATTTAGGTAAAACATATAAGAAATATCAACTTTTTATATATTTAAAGGTCTATTTAGGTAATAAATATAATAAATATAAACTTTTTTATATATTTAAAGGTCTATTTAGGTAAAACATATAAGAAATACCAACTTTTTTATATATTTAAAGGGCTATTTAGGTAAAACATATAATAAATATCAACTTTTTTATATATTTAAAGGTCTATTTAGGTAAAACATATAAGAAATATCAACTTTTTATATATTTAAAGGTCTATTTAGGTAATAAATATAATAAATATAAACTTTTTTATATATTTAAAGATCTATTTAGGTAAAACATATAAGAAATACCAACTTTTTTATATATTTAAAGGGCTATTTAGGTAAAACATATAATAAATATCAACTTTTTTATATATTTAAAGGGCTATGCAGGTAAAACATGTAAGAAATATCAACTTTTTAAATATATTTAAAGGGCTATTTAGGTAGTCAACAAACAAACATAAAGTACCTCACACTTAAACTTGGGAAACATTATTAATTCTAATAATTTTCTGGAGGTTTTAATTGATGGGGTCAAATTGACCCCGAGGGTAAAATATGTTAGTAAATGTGAAAGTAACAGGAGGGTTAAGTAAACATTTACAGACGGGAGTAAAGATCGACTCATCTGATGGACCTGCATGACAACATTCATGACTCTCATATGGTAACGATCCTAGAAAGGCTGCAAAGGTCAGTCTTCAGGGGAGTTTTTACAGGGCAATATCTGTATGACGCATGTTTTATAGCAACGGATTCCAGACCATAGACACCTTGACGCACAAACACACACAAACACACACAAACACACACACACACGCACCCAGACCTTGAACCGTTGTTAAGTCCGACCACAGGAGCGTCACAGGCGAGCGACTTCCTGTGTGCTGTTTGCAGCGGCGTGCACCATGAGGCACATCAGAGTGCTCATGTGTTTGCATGTTTACTCTTGGGGTTGTTTTTTGCATATTATGCAGAGTTCTTGCATTATGACGAGTTTACTTCAGGAAAGAGAAAGCGAGAAGAATAGAAAATGAATGACAGAAACAGATAAGTGAGTATGCGAGTATGCAAGACTCAGATTAAAAGCGAGGCAGAGATAAAGACAGATGGATGAATTGGATGAGGGTGAGGAAGAGAGAGGGAGGGGGTTTCCTTGCATCTCCTTTTCTGCAATCCAATCAAGGTAATGATGCTACACACACATAACTACATAACCACTCTCTCTTACACACACACACACACACACACACACACACACACACACTAAACCATCACCCAGCATTTCTCAAACCGCCCACAGCTAATCGATTGCATCACTCGCTCACCCTACCTCACCTTCCCTCCCAGCAAGTTCTCTCACATCTGTCTCTGTCTCATTCTGTCTCTTTTCTTTTTTTTTCTTCTCTCTCTCCCTTTTTCTCCCAATCCACTGCCTCTTTCGTTCCTCCGTTCTCTTTCCTTCCATTAGTGTAGTCATTTATCTTTTATCAGCTCGGCCCGCTGTAAAATCACTTCCGGCGTGAAGGTGTGTTGGTGTGTTTTGGTGTGTGTGCGTGTGTGTGCGCCTCAGCCCCTTTTTGTTCTGAGATAAAAGATATTCATTATGAATCATCCGGTATTATCTGTTGCAATGTGTGTGCCAACGTGCCGTATTTGCAGACCTGTACACCTTCACCATCCTTGACCCTGAAGGCACCAGGGGAATGAGTTCCTCCTTTGTTGGCCGCTCTCTACACCCTTCCCGTACACAGTGAGTGTCCAATCACAGCTTAGTCACCGCAACGTGCCACATCAGGCCTGCTATGTTTTGGATTTGGCAAAACATCAGCCCCACCCACCCCCCCACACACACACACACACACACACACCCCTCTGCATGGAGCTCTGGTAACAGTGATGCTCTGCAGTCAGAGGGCTTGGAAAGTTGTGTAGTTATGTCTAAAACCAAAAACACAAAAGTAAAAGGTGGAAGAAAAAGATAGATGGATATATAGATAGATAGATAGATAGATAGATAGATAGATAGATAGATAGATAGATAGATAGATAGATAGATATATAGATAGATAGATAGATAGATGGATATATAGATATATAGATATGTAGATATATATATAGATAGATAAATAGATAAATAGATAGATAGATAGATAAATAGATAAATAGATAGATAGATAGAGAGATAGATAGATAGATAGATAGATAGATAGATAGATAGATAGATGGATATATAGATATATAGATATGTAGATATATATATAGATAGATAAATAGATAAATAGATAGATAGATAGATAAATAGATAAATAGATAGATAGATAGATAGATAGATAGATAGATAGATAGATAGATAGATGGATAGATAGATGGATATATAGATATATAGATAGATAGATAGATATATAGATAGATATATAGATAGATAGATAGACATATAGATAGATAGATAGATAGATAGATATAGATAGATAGATAGATAGATAGATAGATAGATAGATAGATAGATAGATAGATAGATAGATAGATAGATAGATAGATAGATAGATAGATAGATAGATAGATAGATAGAGTTATTTTATTAATCTGAAAGGGTAAACTCTCCGGGGAGGTTTGTATCGATGGGCCTCTGCATGAGCAGCAAGATGAATCCCCCTGTGGAGTCCAGACACTGGAGGAGGCTGAGGAGGCTGACAGAATGATGACTTTGATGAAGCTGATGAATTTGCAAAGATCAGGCGGAGACGGGGAGGTGGAGGTGGAGGTGGAGGTGGAGGTGGACGTCACGGCAACACGGACGTACTAAAGGTAGAGCGGCCATCACATATGAAGACCTGACGGCGAGGCGATGGGGAAGCGATGTAACTGTCCCGCTCTGCTATTGGGTAGAAGAGATCAGCTGACCAGGACAGAGGATGTGATGATTGACGGCCGCGACCATCGGCAGCCAGGAGAGTGAGAGCGAGCATGAGGACTGAGCGGAGGATGAACTACAGGCCGAGGAAAACGACTAGTCTGTAATAATAATCAGGTGTTATGGACATAGCGCAGAACTTATCATAACAGAGGGTTGTACCATATACAAACTATATTTTCTGGGATATACTTATAGAAACTTGTCATTTGAATCAACATTACATGGACGATGCAGCATTTGTTCAGCTTTCTCTGATTTGAAGAGGTGAAGATGTGAACTGAAATGACAAAAAGAGAACTTTGTATGCACATCGGCCGAAACCCATTGCATTTATGATAAAATAACAACAGCCAGTGTACGGCCCTAATCTCCTGTCAGCAGATTCTGTATGTGCGTATGACTCTCAGTGAATGTTTTCTCCCTAAATCTCTTCACGTAACATTAAGGCATCGGTCTAAATCACTCACCTATTCTTCCTCTCTGACACCCTAACTAGTGTGTACCTGTCAGAATGTCTTTGGCCTGCTGACAACTCTTCTCTACTTGGAGTGCATTCAAAATGTAATTGCTGTCATAACAAGATCTGAAGCCTACAAATCAGCCACATTAACATGACATCGGTGTAAACATTGCAATTCCAGAGGAATGTTTTGACATTTGCGCTGGAAAATAGCATCAACGAAAAGGGGATTTAGGAATTGAAGAAACTAAACTTCCCTAAGAGATTTAGTTTTTCTAAAGATTAACAACGATACCCCTGAAAGCTGGAAGAGACAGTCTGGAAAGACACAAATACAGACCCTGTAATCCCATGTGAGACAAACAACCTGTTAATTAAATTATTTAGCAAATTCGCAAAGTTGGCATCTTCATCATCTCATTATTATCCGAAAATAAGTGAAACTATTTACTTTTGTTCATGCACATAAACTCTGTAATAGTTGGTTCAATGTGGGCCAACAGGGGGAGCAGTGTCAAACGAATAACTGTTCAGTGTCTAGAGTCCAGTCTGTAGTAACTCTGGCAGTCTGTCGTAGAGCTACAGCCCTAACATTTACATGTTCTATACTTCATGTCAAACATTTTATATATATATATACATTTAGCATTATTTGTATTACCTAGTATTAAGCTGAATGTCATGCAACCTACAATCTCCGTACATAGCTGCTCCTACATAATATATTTACACTTATTATCATAATGAATTATTGATTTACTCTCAAGTAAAAAAAGCAGAAGCAGGTGAGGCTTTTAACTGATGCATGCGATTAGTGCGATCAAAGTCGAGCGCCACACAACAAACGACCGGGGCTGCTCGCAGAAACAAATAAGAGTTTAAATAAATCTGTGTCTGCAGCTCTGAGAGAGACACACAAAGCTGAGAGAGTGACGAAGAGGCCGAGCCCTGAATATGCATCGCCGTATGGGCGATACGTGACGCTCATCCGCACAAGGGAACGCTCACCTCTCCACGAGAGAGGCCGTGCATAAGGCAGCAACAATCAGAAAGGAAATTATAGTAGAATAGGTTATTATTTTAGGTATTTAAGGTATTTAGATATATTGTTTTACATTTAATGTAAATGTTGTTTTCTAAGTCTAAGTGTTTTTGTGAAATTTGTTCATTCTGTACTGCATTTTATGTATTTTTATGTATTGTAATGTTTTTTGCCTGGACGCCAGGAAGAAAAGTCTCCACTATGGTGTGTAGACTGATGGGGATCCTTAATAAACTATAAACTATAAACTAAACTACATGCACACGCTAAACACACCAGACACGGACACGAGGGGCGTCTGCATTTAAAGCAGCTGTATTCCTCAAAAGTGTGCCAGAGAGCGGGCGAGAGAACAACGGGGGGGATTAACAGTGTGAAAGAAAGCTTCCCTCCCTCCCTCCCTCTCTCTCTCACACACACACACACACACACACACACACACACACACACGCAGCCCTGGGCCGTGACCTTTGAAGGAAGGCGACAGATGGGTCTTTCTCTGTGGCCAGGTTCCTGCTGACAGCTGTCCAGGATATAGGGAGTTTGGGTGGTGGTAGTGTGTGTGTGTGTGTGTGTGTGTTGGGGGTGCAGGGAGATGGTCATAGGTTAAACATTCCCTAGAAGAAAAGAATTGAAGCATATTTATATGGAGGTGCACAAAGCGCACACGTGCAGCAGGCGACAGCCTAAACTCACATTCATGCAGACACGTCCATATTCATCAACGCTCCGTCTGCCTCTGACCCGTCACCGCTTCTCTCTCCCTCTAATCAGGCTTTTGTTTTGACCCGATTAGTCCGGCCCTCCCCTCATCAGCATCAATTTAATTCAGTTTAGTTTGTATCACAAATTACAAATTGGCCTCGGAGGGCTTTACAGTCACACACACACACACACACACACACACACACACACACACACACACACACACACACTTGTTACTCCAAATCCAAAGTGCAGTGTGTCTTCATGCAGGTCAGCTCTGTAATTCTTGCCCAATGCGCCGGGGTTTCCCTCCTCTCCGGTCTGGACATGTCTGTGCATGTTGGAAAGAGAGAGGGAGGGAGGAAAGGAGAGATCAAATAGGCAGGAATGTAAGCCTTTTTTGGCATCAGACCGAACCAAACTTTCTTTATTATAAGTTGCTTTCAGATCCTTCTGTGCTTCTCTGTCAGCACCATCAACACTTTCTTCTGTGGATTAGCACATTTTATAAATAAGAAACCACCGTGTGGTCAGGTTTGATACAGGCAGTGACTATACGAACAAGAAAGACAACGGACTTAGTTGATGAAGCAACATGTCAAAGCCCTCTGAGTTGGATAATATGAGTGTCTGTCCTGGAATGATATAAAAACTTTTTTATTTAAATAAAAAGATTTGACTATGCAGCGATTCACAGCTGAAAGTTGGTGTGGCATGTATATCCTTATGTTCTTATTCGTTGGTCTTTTATTTGATTGGCCAACACTTTTTTGAACCAGGCTTTCTGTGAACTCTTTACACACGGGTCATGGGCAATGACTGACTCACTTTTGAAACCAGCCTCAAGTGGCGGTTTGATGAACTGCAGTTGTTGGTACTTTCATTTCTCAGCCCTGGATGTTGCTGCTTGATATAAATCTTAAGGTCACATCATGAAGAAACTGAGCCAAAGAGTAGAGAAAACAATAAAGGTGCAAGCAAAGAAATGTGACATGATCTTACACCATTTTAAAGAAGTTATTTGCGTAGCCCATAGTGTGTGACACTATAAACCACACAAACAAAATGTATTTTGAAATCACCAGAGTGCTCAATATATAGCCGTATGCTTTCAACACCGCTTCTCAGGTATTGATATGAAACACACCTAAATCAAGCATGTGTCTTTTTTGGTAAAGCCTGTCTCATCTTTTTGCATGTCGTCTCTTCTAAATGCAGCTCAGCGTGCACCACCTACACTTTCCGTGTAATCCGGATGCACCAAACAACAAAATGTGTTGATGTGAACTTTCCATCTCATGTTGCTCGACACGCTGTACTTTAAAACAGGAAAGAGCACACGCATGACTCTCTCTTTCTTTTATTTAGATTTTTTAATTTTTGCAATTACCAAAACACAAAAGCTAATGCTATTTGTGGCCCAGTTATTAAAACCCTGAGCACATTGTCTGCTGTGTGTTTGCGATACAGCCATTGAAACAACACAGTCAATTATCAATTACCTGCACCCAGAATGCAAAAGTGAAAACCTCTTCTGAACACGTTAAATAGAACTTACAACAAAGGGGGACAATGTCAACTTTAGAGTATAGAGACAGAACACATGTGGTTCCTCAATGCATCTGTGTTCACAGACTATATTTAAAGCATGCTCCAAATTAAAATGCCAAAGACAAATAGCTTTTTAAATCTCTAGTTATTAATATTTGTACGCAAACCATTGATCATATGACATAAGAGCTCGGGCCTGGGCGGACGTTTTTTAATATCTTTTATTCCACAGCGTCTCGGGTGGAGACCATGACGGAGTACAAATATGTGAATATCATCAGTTTGCCAGGAACACTTGCATGTGTGTGCTGCTGTGTGTCTGCTGGGTGTGCACGGTCGTCTTCACCCCAACATCAGCACTGTGTAACCAACACAGCCCCCGCATGCATTCAATAAAACCACCATGTTGATGAACGGTGGGTCTCAAGACGGCTCCAAAAAGCAAGAAGTCCAGTTGCAGTAAAAGAAAAGCAAGACGTCATCGTCCCTCAACAAACATTATTGGCCAATGAAATACATTTAAACGTACACATTCCAGGTATATAGTGAGATTGTCAAGACAATGGATAATACAATGGATAATACAATGGATAATACAATGGATAATACAATGGATAATACAATGTTGTAACGCCCCGTTCCGTTTCTCCTGTGTCTCCTGTCTCCTCTGTTCTGTGTCTCCTCTGTCTCCTCTATGTCTCCTATGTTTCTCCTCTGTGCCTCCTCTTTCTTGATTGTTTCATTCCCTTTACTTGCCCTCAGCCACTCCGTTGTCTCCTTGATTGGTTAATGGTTAAACCTCTGACAACGACAACAGCAATACTTCAACGTTCCTGAAAAGCTCACATTTAGTTCAGTCCTGTTTATCATATTTTCTTTGGCAATTCCTTTGTCTGATCGGATGTCAATCAGACGAGCACTACGTATTGATTGGCCTTGATCCTGAGTGAACCCCGTGGGGCTGGTCGCAACCTGGAAATCCATATCAGCCCCAGGGAACCATCAGCGGTAAACAGAGATGAATGGGAGTCATGATTAATGTTCCCTTTGAAGATTTCCCTCTGGAATGTTTTTTTATTTAAACAGGTGGTTTCTTATCACAGAGTTGGGCAAAATTCCCTCTTTGGAGTTTGGTCGGGTGGACGGGGATTCAAATAATCACACAACGGAGAGACAATAATCACACAACGGAGACAATAATCACACAACAGAGACGGACAATAATCACACAACAGAGACAGACAATAATCACACAACGGAGAGAGAGACAATAATTACACAACGGAGAAAGACAATAATCACACAACGGAGAAAGACAATAATCACACAACCATCTCTGGGCATCATAGAGCGGAGCAACAGATGGGAAACTACAGACTCCTCCCTGGCACAGAAGAAAGTGACAATTGAAATCCCCCCCCCCACACACACACACACACACACACCACAACACTGCTGTGGACTGCACAGGCCACCACAATAGAGTATTTCTAGAGTCCAGATCCTGCATTTCACTTTCCATTGGCTCCAGAGGAACACACACACGCTCCAACTATTTGGTGGACGATACCCAGACGGTTTCCCACATTCCTCAGCTCCTCCCAGGCAGCATTCCAGCCGAGGAACAGGTGGCCTCTCAGTCGGCGTGCCGTTAAAACACCGACCCACCTCTCCCCTCCAAACCTCGAAGGCAGGATAAAAAAGCAGCTTTTTAATATTTTCAATAACAGTCGACCAACATCGTTTTATTGGTTCCTTTCAACTCAAATACAAAGCGCTAAAAGTTAGTCAGTAAAAGTCAAGCTTGGCACAAGCTGTTCAAGTTCAGAGCAAGAAAACTGAGATTGGCTGATTTAAAATTAATATCCAATTTCACTAAACCTACCGTGGAACAATAGATAATTTACTGGATGTGTTTTTATCCAAACGTTTAAAAAAAAATAGCAATATAATGAAGCAAAAGCACAATATGCTGCAAACTGCTCAGTAAAAACAGCTGGTTTGGTTGTGCATCAACGCATTCCTCCCCCCTCCCACACACCCTCCCTATTTTGTCTTTTCGGGGTTGCATGCTAAGAGGACAGGTGTGAGCCCTCTCGCCTGCACACATGCACCCAGTCCGGATCGGGATTTCAATAACGTCATTCACCGGAGCTGAATGGGAGCCGGCGGGGGCCGCCGCTCCGTCCTGAGCGCCTCTGGTTGACAGACGAGCAGCCGGGTCTTTGTGCCGAGCCGAGGGGCCCCGGATCACTCCACGGAGAGGAGGAGGAGGAGGAGGAGGAGGAGGAGGAGATGGTTGCTGGGTTCGGGGGGGTTTCAGCAGCGGCAATCACCGGAGTCTTGACTCACTTAGCCGAGACGGGAGGAGTGGGAGGAGGAGCGGTGGCGGTCGGGGTTTTGTGGGCCTGAAATAGTGGCAGCCGTGGAGGCTTAAGGTCACGTGTCAAGTCAGCGGTCGCCGCTTTAGTCAAAGCATAATGAGTGTGTGTGTGTGTGTGTGTGTGTGTCTTATTGATTGTTTCTGCAGGGTATCCACTTCACAGCTTGAGCCTGTTCACTGGTCCCAAGTACACCACCGTTCAAAAGTTTGGAGTCACTTAGAAATGTCTTTATTTTTCAAAGAAAAGCATGTTTTTTGAATGAAGATAACATTAAGTTATTAAGAAATGCACTCTATACATTATTAACGTGGTAAATGACTATTCTAGGTTGAAACACCTGTTTAAATTTTTTTTATATCGACACGGTTGTATAGAGGCCCATCTCCAGTGTTCTAATGGCACATTGTGTTGTCGCCTTAGAAGACTAACGGAGGGGTAGAAATATAGAAAACTCTTTTGTTATGTTAGCACAGCTGAAAACAGTTATGCTGGTCAGAGAAGCTTTTCAACTGGCCTTCCTTTTGAGCTTCAAGTCTGAAGAAAACAATTCATATTTAAAATAAAGATCATTATTTCTAACCTTGTCAATGTATTTACTATATACTCAGACACTGAACTCTTTTAAGACTGGCCTAAAAAACATTTTATTCTGGAAGGCATACTTTTTCTACCGTGAGTTAATTTACTGTCAGCTATTACATTCTTCTTTTCTTTTTTTTAATACATTTTTCATGGGTTGCTTTCTTTTAAATCGGTTTTATTTATTTTTACTATCTGTGTGGCACTTTGAGATTCTTGAAGGAAGAGAGCGATAAAAATATAATGCATTATTATTATTATTATATTTTCTATTCATTTTGCAATTCATTGGATAAATACAAGTGAGTTTTCATGGAAGACACAACATTTTCTCGTTGGGTGACCCCACACTTTTGAAGGGTAGTGTACATCCTGTGGGCACGCTTACAGTGAGCTGCTTTAGCTGATACATGCAGATATACATGTATCTGTCTGTGCGGAGGTGTGTGTATGTGTGTGTGTGTGTGTGTGGGGGGGCAGCTCTGCTTGATCCCACCTGCTGAGGTCCATACAAAGCGTTGCAGTGTCAACTTTCCACAATGGCCCAAAGCTGCTGCTCCTGCTGCTGCCTGGCCGTCTGCTCTTTAAAGGATCTTTTTTTGTTCTTCTTTCTTCGGCTGCCTCCATAATAAACACTCTAAAAGGATTTCTACACCCAGTCTGCTAGGGGTCATATGAATATTAATGTATGGCACACGCAACTGCTGCAGCTTGAGCTGCTCCGATGCCCCCCCCCCCCCCCTTTACAAAGCTCAGTCTGGCTTTCCAAATCCCTTACAGCTTGAAGCACAGCCGTCCAACTAGTTAAAAGGTCAGTCTATAGAAATCACCACGGCTCCAGTTGGTTAAATGAGCTAAGTTGCCACGCTTGTCTACAATACTGAGACGTTTTCGGCATATATTGCCAACTCACACTGCAGAACCATGCGTGCTTCTTATTGTGGCCTAATCTTACATGTACAATCTAATCCAACATCCTCCATGTGACGCTGTGACACACTTACATATCAACATTATCTTGTATTCATTCACACTTCTTTTTCTTTACTCTGTTGCTCTTACTGTGAATATTATGTTGGATGTGCGCCCTTTACAGTAATATATACACTACCGTTCAAAAGTTTGGGGTCACTTAGAAAAAAGAAAAAAAGCACTGTTTATTCCAATGAAAATTACATTAATTAATCAGAAATACACTCTCTACATAGTTAATGTGGTAAATGACTATTCTCTGTTTTTAATGAAGTCTCTACAGAGGTGTGTAGAGGCCCATCTCCATGTTCTAGTGGTACATTGTGTTATTGCTTTAGAAGACCAGCAGAGGGGTAGAACCCCCTTGAAACCCTTACAAATAAAATGTATAACTTGAAATGTGGAAACATAAATAGAGAAATAAATAAATGAAGAAATGCAGAAAAGTAGAAATACATTTATTTAATGATCTCCTGTTGATTTATAACTTATATTCATTCATTCCTGTATTTATTTATTTAAGCATTTATTTGTTTATTTATACATTTATTTAGCATTTATACATTTATTTATACATTTATTTAAGCATTTATTTATTTATTTAGCCCCTGGGCTTCGATCGAACCCAGGTTAAGAACCACTGTCAGACACATCCACACACACACACACACACACACACACACACACACACACACACACACACACCCACACACACACGTCATTATCTGTCACGCTGCAGGCGAACTCTCTAAACCTCTCTCTTCAACATCCTTCAAGTCACTGTTTTTGCACCGAAGGACTAAAAACACTGGATCAGGCCAGCGGCAGAGGTCTCACGTAGCAGAGTTTGTTTTATTGAAAATCAATTTATTCAATATCCAGACTCTCTGTAAGTGGGCTTGTGTCAGAGCGTGGTTATCTCAGAGAGCTTTACCATGAATACGAGATGAAGGCTCAATGCATTCTGGGCTATCTTGACAGCAGAGAAAGCTACCTGTCGATAGCAGTCAGTCATCCTCATGTGGGAACATGCAAAATGATCCTGACAGCTCTAATGTCATAATTAGCATATTCCCTGTCAAATATTTTTTTTAGAGTGTTTTCTCTTTAGGAACCTAAAGCACGACTGAATTAAATGCATGAAAAATGCATTGATCCATTAACCAGCGGATGACGGGTGTGGCGGTAACCCTGTTAAGAAGGCAGATCACGTCTGTGACGTCATCATTGCACAGCTATCTATCTCTCTTTCTCTCTCTCTCTCTCTCTCTCTCTGCCTTGTCCTCTATTTGGTATTCTCCTTCAGCTTGTACTCCAAAAGAGAGCGCTCCATTCTCAGCTTGGTTTGAAGTAGGCACAAGTGAGGGGATAGGGAGAGAGAGAGAGCAAGAGAGAGAGAGAGAGAGATAAACAAACTGCATGAATGGAAGAAGAAGCTGGTGTGAACTAAAGGTCAAAGCAGGAAAGGAAAGAGGGAAAGATTTCGTCGATAAATGATGAAGATGGAGGAAGGAGAGAGGTGGAAAAGGGAGTGAAGAGACAGAAAGAGAGAAAAAGATGCATAGCGAGACAAAGAGACGCCTGAGGATGAATCGCAGAGCGGAAACTTGGCCTTCCACTTTTATTCACTTAGGGAGGACCTCTGGGACCCACCTGTCTGGCTCTGAGTGCATGGATGGTCAGCTGGCTGCGAGTAAAGGAGGGATGATACCGAGGCCTCCTCTCTCTCACTGGGTGACTCCTCTGAGCTGAGAGAGGCACGATGCACGCTGTCACCATCCTCCTCCATCATGTATGCACTCCGTCTCGCTCCTCCCCCATTGACACTGGGCTGTTTTCACGAGTGTGTACTGGTTCAGCGCTGGAGACCGGATCCAGACTCACAAAAGGACCTGCACTTCGATTTAATTAGTTTGAATCCACCTCACTGTGGAGAAATGCTGACTGTGGCAGCATCTATCCACCCAGAGACGAGAAGCCGCTCTGAATGAAGCTCTGCAAGGACGCTTCCATGACCTCGCTCAGATCGGGGAGACGTACCGCCGTCGCCATGAAGGAACGCGTATCGTCAGCCATGATTCATTCCAGACGGATTTCATCCTGCGAACGTCAACTGGGATAACCGAGGCAGGTGGAGTCCATGTGGAGCGCGTTGACAACGCTCCAGACTGACATGTGTGTCCAGCTCGTGTCCCAGGGGGACATGCAGTATATGTCCAGCTCGTGTCCCAGACTGACATGTGTGTCCAGCTCGTGTCCCAGGGGGACATGCAGTATGTGTCCAGCTCGTGTCCCAGACTGACATGTGTGTCCAGCTCGTGTCCCAGGGGGACATGCAGTATATGTCCAGCTCGTGTCCCAGACTGACATGTGTGTCCAGCTCGTGTCCCAGGGGGACATACAGTATGTGTCCAGCTCGTGTCCCAGGGGGACATACAGTATGTGTCCAGCTCGTGTCCCAGGGGGACATACAGTATGTGTCCAGCTCGTGTCCCAGGGGGACATACAGTATGTGTCCAGCTCGTGTCCCAGGGGGACATGCGGTGGTAGCAGCAGCAAGCAAGGTTACAATAAAAGTAAACATGAAATATTGTTTCAATATTGTTTATAAACTATATTACGTGAAAGTGGTGCAAGGTTTATTAATATTGATTTAATTTGAGGAGGATCTGGCCAGAGGAGATTTATTATAAAGACTAAAACAGTTGGCGGGAATGTTCTCTTGTATCAGGAACGTTCTCCTGTATTAGGAATGTTCCCCTGTATCAGGAATGTCCATCTGTATGCAGGAATCTTCTCCAGTATTAGGAATGTTCATCCATATCAGGAATGTTCTCCTGTATTAGGAATGTCCACCTATATCAGGAATTCTCTCCAGTATTAGGAATGTTCATCCATAGCAGGAATGCACGATGTCGAGTCACTCCGAGCACACACACGTCTGAAGCTACAGCTGCTATGGCAACGGGATGAGAATCCTCCTCCTCCTGTCGCCGTTCTGCGAGTACGAGCTTTTCCTCTGGGTTTCTGCAAGTCAATATTTGATCCGTCGGGCTTTCCGTCTTTTACCCGATTCGGTTTCATCTCCTCCGTCGTTCGGCATCTCGTTCCTGTTCTAAAGACAGATCTCTTCGGAGGTGTTATTTACACGGGCGTGCAGAGTCAAAGGAAAGGCATAACATCCATTTGATCACATTAGTCACGATAAACATGTCTTGTGATTTAAAATGCAGATTCAAAGTGTCATTCAGTGTGACACATCCCCGAATATCATAACACTGAAGCAACTAATGTTTCTATCTGTGCAGGAGCAGCTATGTTTTTTTCTTCTTCTGCTAATTATAAAGTAACTCTCTGGACAAATGACGAATATATAATTTATTTTGATGAGTACCTGCTGTCCCGCCCCTCCCCCTCCCATGGACAACGTGATTACTTGAATAGTGTCAGTAGCAACGTTGCATCATCAGCACTCGGCTACTTCTGGGGTGTTCTGGGTGTCGAACATCGTCAAGTGGAATGTCACATTTAGCAATTTTGTATGACTCACAATCATTTTCATGATTGTCCCTCGCCTTACATAACTTTTAAATACTCTTCCACAGGCGTCTTATTGGAAAAAAGACGACCATCAGAATAACATCTTTGTTTTCATATCAGGCTCAGTTATACTCTCAGTGGTAAGCTGTGTTTTTGTTTACTATTATCACGTAATTTTTTTTATAAAAAACAAGTTCACTGCAAACATTAAATTCTAAGTAAAATTAAATATCTCAAATTAAGGCAATCTATGCTTGTTTTTTGACAAGATATTTCTTCTTACAAGGCAGTTTTAATGTTGGAGCTTTTCACTTGTTTTAAGAAATCTTGGCAAGTCACATGTTCCTGTTCTGTTGGCAGATAATTTGGCTTATTTCAAGTAATATTCCCTCATTTATTACTTTTTTCCTTTTTTTTTTGCTGAATTTTTGCAGTGTTCTTAATATCTCTGGAATTAAACATCTGTCTCTGGTATCTGTATGTAATTCACAGATGAGGAGGATATGCTTCACCTGCAAGTGAAAGTGATTCCACTATCTGGGGAACAGATGTCGGTCCAACATGTGCGATGTACATGCAGGAATCTTTACCTATAGATAAAGATTCCTGTATGAATCCAGCATATGTTGGAATGTTTGCCTTTCTCGTGACCTCTTATAGACCGGCAACCCAGCACTCCAACATGCATTTGGCAGGATAAGCAGGTAAATAAATGCATTGTGTGTTTTAGTCTTCTGATAGTAGCCAAACCTATTAGAAATACGGAAATAATTCCACCCATTTATGCTTGCGTTAATACTTTCTCATATTAATTTGCACAATTCAGATTACAATTACCTTGAAATATTCAGCTTCTTATAAGACTTGGATTCTGCCCATCGCCCATTTTCTGAACAGATTTATTCTGAATGAGAACATTTTCTTTTAAATAAAGCCCAAAACCCAAAGCTGCACGAATCAAAATGTTGGAGACAAGGACTTAGTCAGAAAAACTAAATATCGGTTTCATGTACATGGCCGAGAATGGTCTCTTTTTTTCTTATGTTGCTCATGAATGAAACAATGCTAATTAAAAGTAAATTAGGATCCTTTTTATGGTTGTACAGGCCCATTAAACACATCCACATGACGAGGCAACAATCAGAGCTATAGACATAATATTGAATATTGATAAAGATCACAAAGTTGTTCATGTCATTTTGCCCAAACCATAAAGACGAGGCTGTGTTGTGTTAGGTGGTATTAGTTTATTTTGATAACATCTGCAGAGGTCTTATGTTTTAAATTAATATATAGAAAGATATTATCATAGAAAATATTAGGGAGAATATTGATATTGTTATTAATGTATTATAGAGCATAGGGGTAATGTTTACTCTATGCAAATGTAAATGGCAAGAAGTAATGTATGTTCATGAGAGTGACTGTATGTTAGGATTATAGATCGACGGAGCCGGTTGAAATCCGTGACGTGACTTATAATAACAAGAGACTTTTATTGTGACTGTTTGTTCTACACTTCCTGCCATTAAATGTTGAGAACTTAATTCACGAGCGTCCGGAAGCCTGTTTTCCATCATTTACGAAGGGCCTGCAGTTTCAGAATACCGTACAGTTGCCTAACCCGAACCGTGCAAAGCCACTTCAAGCACCACCAGGATATCTTTCCTAAACCCAACTTCTGTTTTTTATGTCGTTTTTTAAAAAGAAGAACACAACACATCTGTCATTGTGTGTGTGAGTGAAACCATGAGATGACACTTTGTGACCGTGTCATAATCTGATTTACATGGACATGCAAATATTGTTACGACTTTGCCACAAGAAGACTTAAAAGGTATTCAGCGGCGTTATTTTGAATCAAAATGATGAGGTCAGCCGTTCACTTTCTTCCCTTAAAAAATAAAACCGGCGCTTCGGGAGCTTTTTTCATTCACAAGACAACTGCACCAGCTGAGGTCCGACATGCCCACTCCCAAACCAGGCGGAGGAGTTCCATGTCCTCCATTTGCTTTCCCCTCTGTGTTGCTCTTCCTCTTCCTCTTCCTCCAGAAATGCCATTTATAGACATAACTGTACCGTGTTCCTCCACCTCGGACCCCCTGCAGTAAATGTTTAGAGCTGCCTGAGAGAGTCGCCGTGAAGAGTTCACGCCAGCCCGTCATAGATCACCAGCTCTGCATGAGGCCCATGATTCACCCAGGAAGTGTCAAACACCAACACATAACACCACAAACACACACATAACACCACAAACACACATCTAACACCAAGCCCAGCAGCACACACCCGCATACCCCCCTTCCTTCTCCAATAAAACAGCATGGGGCGCAGTCCACTGTGGGGACTGCATGGCTCTGGTCCTCAGAGGGGTGTGTGTGTGTGTGTGTGTGGGGGGATTTATATTACGCCTATACTTCTTTTAAATAATTAAACAGTTCAAATATGTATAGAAACCTTAAAAGTGGACCGAGTAAGACAACGAACACACATCAGATAGAGAAGTAAACTGATTGGAGGAGTTACAGGTTGTTTGTGTGCCCGTCAGTGTACGCATCCCAACATACATTTGTGGTAAAGGTCATTATCTCCGAACAGATCAGTTTGACGCGCGGTTGGAGTTTTGCCCGGTGACAGCTGAGACTGACGGGTTCGGACGGACAATTCATCATGTGGTTGCGCTTTTACATTTGTAGTAATGAAACCCATCTTGCTATAGACGTACACTACCGTTCAAAGGTTTGGGGTCACCGAGAACATTTTTATTCATTAAATGAATACAAGATTAATACAAAATATAGTCAAGACATTGACAAGGTTAGAAATAATGATTTTCATTGTAAATATTAATGTTGTTCTTTAAACTTGTGGCTCAAAGGAAGGCCAGTTGTAGAGCTTCTCTCACCAGCATAACTGTTTTCAGCTGCGCTCACATAAAAAGAGTTTCAATGTCAAGGAATAATCTGTTTGTGGAAAATGCAAAATATATATAACAAATTTGTTTTAAAGGGTTTAAAGGGGGTTCTACCCCTCTGCTCGTCTTCTAAGGCGATAACACAATGTACCACTAGAACATGGAGATGGGCCTCTACACACCTCTGTAGAGACTTCATTAAACACAGAGAATAGTCATTTACACATTAACTATGTAGAGAGAGTATTTCTGATTAATTTAATGTCATTTTCATAGGAAAAACAGTGCTTTTTTTTCTTTTTTCTAAGTGACCCCAAACTTTTGAACGGTAGTGTATATATATATATATATATATAATATTCAGAATGAGGGAGGTGCTGTGCTTTTAGCTTGTGCAGCACACAAACAACAGCAATGTGTACGCTAATGTTGGTTATTTTCATGCCAGCGTTAATGACATGAGGGGGGGGGGGGCTTCTGAGCCTCACATGATGCATGCTGGGAGTTGTTGACGCCCACAGTTCATTTCTCACGACCTGTAGAGCAAACCTGAAGTCTCGGTCGGCGGCGTCATCGCTACTAGCCGCCGTTTCTGTCACGTGTGTCAGCTAGCCTAGCGCTGACATGCTAAAACAGATGTGTGGTAGCCTATAAAGTTTTTAAAATGTGTGCAAACAAATTAACTTCTAAACATTATTTTGACTGGTTTGCCGAAAGTTGCTTTGCTTTTTTTTACCATAAATGGTGAGTAAACATGCTGTCATTAAATTGCAGGGAGGTGTTTGCTATAACTCTGAGAGGGTGGAACAAATCACACGTTCATGATCTCTCTGTTTAAACACGCTGTTTGCTTGTATACAAGAGTATCCTGCACGGACACTAATTAGACAGCTTTCTCTTCACAGTTGATTAAGTTTGTGAAAAGTTTCCCGAAAATGTTTTTTGAGGTCTCAAAATGTGCAGCTGAATGTTTGAAGGTGCATGTTTACAGAAGACGGGCTTTGAGGAGGCGCTGCAGGAGCAGGAGCAGGAGCAGGAGCAGGAGCAGGAGCAGGAGCGGGAGCGGGAGCAGGAGCGGGAGCGGGAGCAGGAGCAGGAGCAGGAGCAGGAGCAGGAGCAGGGGCAGGAGCAGGAGCAGGAGCAGGAGCAGGAGCAGGGGCAGGAGCAGGAGCAGGAGCAGGAGCAGGAGCAGGGGCAGGAGCAGGAGCAGGAGCAGGAGCAGGAGCAGGAGCAGGAGCAGGGCTTCACAAACTACGGGGGTCAGTGTGGCACAAGACTCAGGGTGAAGGAGAGGAGAGAGTTCCTGGAAAACACATCAGAGAGAAACATAAACTGTGAGGGAGAGAGAGGGAGAGAGAGAGAGAGAGAGGAGCAGGTGGTCAATGGAGAAAACGTTAGGGACACAAATTAACTCCCCATCTTGTCACTTACAGACACACACACACACACACACACACACACACACACACACACACACACACACACACAGACACACACACACACAGACACACACACACATCCACACACACACACACACACACACACACACATCCACACACGTACACAAAGACACACACAGACACACACACACACAGACACACACACATCCTCACATACACAAAGACACACACACACAGATACACACACACACACACAGACACACACACACACGCCTATAATCATGAGCTGAATGGAAGACGTGGTCATCTGGTGTATTAACTGACCGATAAACTTTAATGATTCAATCCAGGAAAAGCCTCTAATGTAAATATGATTGTTGACTAATCGACGTTCGCCCAACGCCACGGCGCTCACACATGAAGCAAGAGCAAGAAGCCCTCGGCGACATGAATAAAGACCAACGCCGAGTGACTCACCACGACACACACTCACAGTGATTATGGGTTGTCTCATTACCATGGCAACGCATCCTGTACGGTGCTCAAGCCTCGTGTCTGTGTGTCTGTGTGTGTCTGTGTGTGTCTGTGTGTGTGTGTGTGTGTGTGTGTGTGGGTGGAAGGCGACAGTAACGCCACACTCGTCCCTGATTGAGTCAAACGGCGCGGGTATCTCAGTGTGAGGCGGGGGCTGCAGCGTGTGAGCTCCATTAAAGAGAGCTGCAGGAGGATGAACCGCGTGTCACTGATTTAACAGATGTCAAAGGTGTGTGGTGGAGTTGAATGTGGGCTTAAATATTAGATTTTTTCTTTTTTTTCCTTCAAGAAAGAACAAGTTACAAATACATTAAACATAGGAAACATGCTACCAGACAACAATAAAGAATAAAAATACAAATGATGGTACAAAACAAAATAAATGTTGTAGTAATATGCCATGACCTGCTGTTACGGACTCTTTCCTTTCCTTGGACTCTTTTTTTTTCCAATTTATTTATTTACTTTTCATTAGATTTAGTTTAGTTTAGTTTTAGTTTTAGTTTTGTTTTGTTGTTGGTTGAAAAAGCTAAATGTATCACAATTGCACTATCTCGTTGTATACTTGCCTTAAAATAAAAATATATATATAAAAAATAAAATAATTTAAATTATATAAAATGACACTTAATACTGGATGGCACACTACTTGGTGCATTTGCACGGGGTATTTAGACAGTGGGTTGCACAGAGATTGTACAGGGGTAATGACTGTTAGGTCACTTTAGAGCCCTAAGAAATCGAGGGCCCTTTACAAAGTCCAAGAAGGAAGTCCACATCTCTTCAAACTGTGCAGATTTTCCTTTCAGTGAGTATGTTATTTTTTCCATGGCTATAACTTGTACAATGGCCTTTGGAAGTCGGCTTCTGTATGGATTAATCAACATAAAGGGTAACCATCTTTATGTTGGCCCTGCTGAGATTAATGTCCTTTGGTATGAGTCCCAAAACACACATTCTTGGGCACATAGGGAGAGCCACCTTAAATATTAAATATTAGATTAGATTAGATTCAACTTTATTGTCATTACACATGTCACTACACCTGTACAAGCAACGAAATGCAGGTTGCCATCCAACCATAAGTGCAACAGAAGTATCCTAATAAATACATGATATACAGGTTATAAAAAATGCTGATATAAATATATTCTGGGGTTGCTAAACTAGTGTGAATATTCAGTGTATATATATATATATATATATATATATATATATATATATATATATATATATATATATATATATATATATATATATATATACATACATATGCTGTGATGCAAATATGCAGCTGCAGGGATATGATCATGTTGTATTGTTGTGTTCATGCCGATGCCCTGAGCACTAACGCTCTTCACATTTATTTCATTTGCTTGTATGTTGTGTATATATATATATATATATATATATTTTATTTTGTATTTTATATTTCACTTTGTATACTTTATGCACAGTCACTGTTTCTTTCTTTCTTGCTTATATTTATATTTTATTCTCGTGTGTTTAGTTTATTGGTGCTACTGTGTCGACAAATTTCCCCTTGGGGATTAATAAAGTATATTTCTATTCTATTCATTACGAAATAAATCGGTCCGTTTAAGAGTTGTTATATCTGACTGAGAGAATACTCAGACAGCCGGGACGATGTCGTCTACGCTCGTCACTATTTCTCTGTCGCTCTATCTCCATAATGTCGGATGCTCGCTGGCTAGATGACGACCCCGTTGTTAAGCCAGCGGACTAAGCTCTCATTGGTCGACGGTTTCACGACGACAGCCCGCCGGCTGATGTTGGCGGTGATTCAAACGTCTGGAGCCAGAAATAACTTTAAATGGTGACGTTCAGTCGGAGGCCACATTAATACTTCCTCGCCTGTTGTTCTTTGAAAGGGTCGAGTGAGGGAGCGACTTCAGCACGGCGACACTATGGCCTGCAGAATGGAGCCCAGGCTTCAATATGAAGCTGGTGGTAGATGCAGGTGCGTCACACGTGGTGTGTGTGTGTCTGCAAGAATCAATGTGATACTATGTGGTAACATAGTTCTTTGCATGTGTAAGGGTGTGCATGCAAAAGATTGAGCACTGACAAGAGCAGTA
Source organism: Liparis tanakae (assembly GCA_036178185.1). NCBI lineage: Eukaryota > Metazoa > Chordata > Actinopteri > Perciformes > Liparidae > Liparis > Liparis tanakae. Next base: position 1,896,254 of record CM070098.1, read on the forward strand.
CGGTATGTGTCAATGCCTGCATCTGTCTGTTATCTCAGTTTCGCTCTCAGACTCAGCTGCTGTAAATTCAGACAGCCTGTGTGTGTGTGGGTGTGTGTGTGTGATCATACTGTATCAGTAAAGACCTATGATTTATGCACGTGTGACGTGTGATAAAGTCATGCTGAGCTGACCCTATATAGAGCAATAAATTCCTCAAGAATCCCTTTAAACCACAGCGCTGAGAACAACGTGATTAATGTCCCGAAAGCAGACAAACACACACACACACACACACATACATAAGAGCCGTACATGAATATTCCAGAAGGGGAGGAATATTCATAACCGATCAGAGCGCAGTTTTCATGAAGGCCCAGTAGAGATGGTCTTGGCATGTCTGCAGCCTCTCGGAGTGCCGACTGCTCACGAGAAAAAAAGTGCAAGAGAACATTTTCACAGCGTGACACCGGCTGAGACACACTCCCCGAACTGAAGCGCATCCAAACCAGACTCGGACTCAGAGCTCCACGTTTCATTAATAACACCAATGCAAACAACTCTCTGGCTGTTTGTGAGCCACGAATTGAACGACTGATTAAAACCTTTCGTTGTACTCAACTGTACCTGCGTGTTTTCGTTTGCCTCATCATGATGACGCTCTGGAGTGTGAACGTGAGGAGTGATACACCGTTTGTGTCTGTGTGTGACCAGTCACAGCGTTGATGTGTTCATCACATGACTTCCCTAGTCCCTAGTTACACGACCGTTCAAAAGTTTGGGGTCATCCAGACAATTTTGTGTCTTCCATGAAAACTCACTGTTATTTATCAAATGAAATGAACATTGAATAGAAAAAATAGTGAAGACATTGACAAGGTTAAAAATAATGATTCATATTTGAAGTATTAATTCAGTTCTTTAAACTTCAAGCTCAAAGTAAGGCCAGTTGTATAGCTTATATCACCAGCATAACTGTTTTCAGCTGTGCTAACATAATTGCACAAGGGTTTTCTCATCAGATATTAGTCTTCTAAGGCGATTAGCAAACACAAAGTACCATTAGGACATATTATATTTGATATTTGATGGAAATGGGCCTCTATACACGTATGGAGATGTTTCATTAGAAACCAGACGTCTCCACCTAGAAGAGTCATTTACCACATTAACAATGTAGAGTGTGTAGTTTTGATTCATGTTATCTTTATTGAAAAAACAGTGCTTTTCTTTGAAAAATAAAGACCTTTCTAAGCGACCCCAAACTTTTGAACGGTCGTGTAACTCAAACCCCGATCTCTGCCTGAAGCTAAAGCCAACTGAGACGTGTTGTGTTCACATTCCTACGAAGAAAACCCAGAAACTTGGACCATCTTTTTGTACAAACTGTTGTGTTACACTACATTGCTCTGGGAGCTCTAAGTATCGCAGATATAAAAAGCTTATTTAAAATGAACTCCTGGTTAGGGTTAGTACAAATGGGGTTATTCTTATTCTGAATAGTATAACGAATGAAAACTTGTGTGGAATGTTTGCGGTGGTTTTTATTGAGAAGTGTGTCATAGATTTTGAGCTGGGGAGCTAATTTAGCTCTGGTGACATTCAGACTTCCCTTTGAATTTATTAGTGGGATCAACTCAGTTTGTTCTACTCCTTTCACTTCCCTCTTTACGTTCCCTGCAATCACTGTAATCTGAAAAAGGTCATCATAACAGGTGAAGAGCGGGGAGGACGACACATAAGCTAAACCGCTAGAAACAGATAGTAACGGCTTAATCAAAGATGGCGAAATCGAACACCTAACAAGGAATATGATTTATACCCATGTAGGACCCAAGTGAGAGAAGATAAACACAGACCATAAAGTTTAATTATCAAACAACATCAAGAGACACTCATGCAATAAAATAGCAGCTTGATACGTCGGGCATCATAAAATACATTCCTGCCAAACGCTATTTATTGTCGGCTGTATTTCAGCCTGACGTTCAGATAGGGGACGTGTGATGTGATCTTTTAAATCACTTCAACATCTTTTAAGTGATGTAGTCTTTTTATGCAGGACTTTGGTTCCCCAAATTTAGTTTGTCTGTTTTAAATTTATTTGCGATTCATTTGTAATTTTTTTTTTTTTAATTTATTAATTTGTTTTTAATTTATTTTTAATATTGTAATATCAATTTTTTTATGTAAATCTCTGTGGAGCACTTTGTAAAAAATGTTTTTAAAATGCTATATAAATAAATAAAATAAAATAAATAAATAATTGTGCCGCTTCGGTTGCCTTCGCCCGTGTTTTCTCTCGGGTGGGGCCGCATATTCAATTTCCTACCATGATCTTGCAGTATTTATCCTTCAGGCCTCTTTGTTTTGTTTTTAACAGGGAAATTCACGCTGGTAAACCTTGAAAAGATCACAGGGGAAGAGGTGAACCCCCGCCACGCCGAGCAGAGAAACTTTCAGGTCTCAACTTCTTTCTTCGGTTTTACCCACACACACACACACACACACACACACACACACACACACACAAACAAGTACATACAGCTCAAATGGGAAGCAGCGTCTTATAGGATCTCCTTTATTGAAAGGTGCAGTGGGTTGTTCTAAAGGAGGTTGCACCCGTGGGACAGCCCCGCACTTTATTGAAACACATGAAAGCAGTGGGGGCTGTGGGGGGGGGGGGGGGGGGTCCAGAGCCGCCTGGTGTTTTGCTGACTAAAAGAACTATTGTGTTCCCTCCTCCACACTCACTTTTTTTTATGAGACATCTGTTAACCATATTATTAAATGACTGAGTCACTTGTCTAGTTCCTCCTCGTAGAATTCCCCCGTTCCAGCGGAGTCGTGCTCTGAGGAAATTAAATCAAATAAGTTACAGAAAGTAAAATGTGTAAATTTCTTCAGACGCCGGAGAGAAAATGTCTTTTGAAGATTTAACGCTCAAAAAGCATGCAGGTGAGGTCAGTATTGATCCTGCATGATCAAACAACACCCAGAAGGTGAGTGAGAAAGAAGAAGATGTTAAATGTAAACTCACTGGTGGTGAGCTGATGGTTGCTATGGTTAGAACACGTCTGATGATAATAATAATAAGTCTTCCCTGAGCTCATGACTACAGGGCCTGACAAGAGTCTGGAAAAATCCCATCATCACTTATCAGGCAACTACCATAAGTATTCAACAGCAGGAGCAATACATTACTTTATTTATTCAAATATTGATCAAATATGCCTTCAAACAACTCGGGACACAAGTTACATCTTCTGTCATAACCAAGTCCACACATTTCACCTACTTTAAAAAAATCTATCAAACAATTGATTCCTGACATATAGATAAATATTTAAGACAACCAACTCTTTAACATGATATCTAAAGTAACTATGAATGATATGTAATTGCGTTCACCCTGTCTTTAAAGGGGACATATTATGACCATTTTTCCACAAGTTGATCTGGTTCCTTGGGGTCTTAATGAAATGTTTGTAACATATTTTAGTCAAAATACCACAAGAATCATGTCAAACAGCCTTTGTACCTGTCAGAAACACCTCCCCACAGACTGACCTGTCTGAGGGGCGAGGTGCTCCGGGTTGCCAGGTTGGAGATGGTGAAGTATCGTACCAAAGGCTCAACATGGTCTTATTTGGAGGGTAATTGTCGTGTATCTGGCAACCCTGAGATGGGTCGACCAATGACTGCTCTCTATACCGTCTAAATGGTATCTCCCGCCAGAGATCGGGAGATACCATTTCCAAAACGTGTGAGGAGTGAATACTAGTTTGTGAAAACCCAAAGAAACACAAATATCCCACGAAAGAAAATCCCGGATGTTTTTGGAATCCCTGCCGGACGATTTGTGTAGGTCTCAAAAACAGGACATGTCCGGGGGAAGAGGACGTCTGGTCACCTGACTTATGGCGCCAGGTCACCGAACCGTCTCTAAACTGGGGGGGTCGAGTGGTGGGGGGGTGGGGGGGTGGGGGTCCAATGTCAACATCTACATAGACGTTGGTGGTGATCCCATCTGACGCTCTCAAGCAGATCGATTCTGACATAGAGGAACCACAACAAGCCAAGGGAGTTGTTTTGTTCCAGAGTGTTTGTGTTGGGAGACATGCCAGATACCCACATTAACTATAGAAGCACTAACACAGTGGAATTTTCATAATATGTTCCCTTTAATATAGACGGATGGACTTCCCTGCAGATAGCTGCTACCATCCTGTTCCTAGGATAACGTTGGAATGGGATCCAAACTGGGTAGCAGACCGAAACATAACCTGGTTTCAGCTCACGGTTACTAAACAAAGTCATACATGTGTCTGCAGGCGACAGCTTGAAGTGAAGCACAATCGTCCCATTATCACAGCCAGTCAGGTTGTGTTTCCCCAGTGCCGTGGGCCTGGGGCCTGGGCCTTCAGTGAGGTCCTACAGTCCCACCCCAATGAATCCCTCTCTTATGACCATCATTATGACGCCATGGCTCTAGACACTATACAGTCAGACAGAGACGCTGTAGAACAGGCGTTGTGTCACCTTGAAATTGACATTTTTATTCAGAGAATTTCAGGGAAAGAGTACAATACAGTACAGTTCAACTAATAGGCAAGAACATCATCGAGTGCAACAGAGTTATATTAATATTCTTCTTCAATCCATTTCTGGTGCACACACTTTGAGCTTTAAGTCCCCGAGGAATGTGGGGAAAACAGTTTTCCCCACATTCCTCCTAAATTAGACTTGAAAGAATGATGTGTATTGCTGTTAAGTTAATTATTAGTACTGGTATTTGTCCTGGTTATTTTTGGGCTTTAAACTATTCACAATTCACAGTCCATCAGCTATCTCTGTGGTCAAGTGGTGAAGCCCGCCGCCTCTTGCTCTCTTTGATTGACTTCCTGTGCCAAGGGGGACATTAACCAGTGGTGTAACTCCACATGGTGCTGAAAAGATGAGAATATTTTGACTTTTCTGCACATCTAAAACAGCTAGATAAGATAAAACTCAACGTACGGCACAACAGAGGAGAGCGCGGTGGGCCCTGCCATCGGAACACGATGCTGCTGATTGGTGATCAGCCTCTACGAGCTCGATCTGTTCAATTCACACATCATAAATGTGGCTTCAGAGGGCTTTACAATCTGCACACATACAACATCAGAGGCCCCTCGCATTGGGAGGCCTACAGGAACCCCCTCCCCCCAGAAAACCTTGAACACGGAGAGATAAATCTATCAAGACCACAAAAGCTGAACCGTGGTTGCTTATCTTGAAAGGGAGTCTCTTCTGTTTATTGTTCTATGTAAATTCATAGAAAATGGGGATTATATAAACAAGTCTTCCTTCCTTTCTCTGAGTACCTGCATGCGGAGGGGAATCACATGGCAGGTACTTCCCGTGTTGTAAATCAAACATTTTCCCTTCATGTTTGCAGAAATGAAAGCTAATAAAGAAATAAAAGGCTGAACTTAAAGTCTTAACATGGGCTTTTCATCCGAGCTGAACTTTGTGTCATGGTAAAACGTGTGTGTGTGTGTGTGTGTGTGTGTGTGTGTAATATGATCCACAGCGTGGGAATTCCCCCCTTATCAGTCGGGTCTGGTCTGGTCTGGAATCTCTCTCGAGTGCCAATGTTTGTTTGGGTTTGTGGAGAGGAAAAAAAAATAACTGACGAAAGACGAGAGAGAGAAACAAAACGAGTATGACTGAATTAATCATATTGGTTTCTTATCTGTGATGGTGTGTTTGTATTATTGTATAACTTTGAGATCTTTTCCGAGTCTTGACTTTGTCTGCGGAGCTGATGAAGCCTCCGGGGTGTTTTCAGACGACCCCCACGTCTCCATGGACGCAGCACAAAGTGCGCCTTTGAGATGTGGGAGTGGGCCCGGGGGGCCGCGTCCCGCCACAAGCGCTTATTCCACAACGGGCCGAGCTGCGGCTCCAGCATACTTGTCGTGGGAGGCTCTTCAGAGTCTCGATTGTCAAACTGGGAACGTGGCGTTCCGAGATTGTATGGGGGAAAGAAAAAAATGCTCGTCTTGCTCACAAAAAACGCTTTTCAGTGAAAATTGTTTAGCTGGAACCGATTGGGCCTATAACTCTAACGTCATGGCCATGTAGACATGGACATTGAGAATTGTATTCCCAAATTCCTGGCACAAAATGTCTGTGTGTGTGTGTGTGTGTGTGTGTGTGTGTGGGTCTCACACTTTTACCACATTGTGTCATATTACCAAATTGTTTAGGAAAAGTCTGATGGCTTTTATTTCACATTAGAGGAGGGGTCAAATACTCTGGTGCTGGGTTTGGGTTTTGAGGGAATTTCAAATACAGATGCAGGGTGGTGTGTACACACACTTACACCTAAAAGATTATTAAGGGGGTGCCAAGGTTGTTTTTGTTGTTGTTGTTGTCTTTTTTTAAAATTGTTGTTGTTGTTTTGCGTTTTATTGGAGGGGGGAGCGCATGTGTGTATGTGTATATGTGTGTAGATATGTATATAGGCTATATGTATGTATGTATGTATGTATGTATGTATGTATGTGTGTGTGTGTGTGTGTGTATGGGTGTAGGTGTATGTATATATGTATGTATGTATGTGTGCGTGTATGTGTGTAGGTGTATGTGTGTATATGTATGTGTGTGTATATGTATGTGTGTATGTATATACATGTATGTATGTATGTATGTGTGTGTATACGTATGTGTGTATATATGTATATAGTCTATATGTATGTATGTATGTATGTATGGGTGTATGTGTGTGTGTGTCTAGGTGAATGTGTATATATGTGTGTGTATGTATGCGTGAGTATGTATGTGTGTGTGTGTGTATGTATGTATGCATGTATGTGTGTGTGTGTGTGTGTGTGTATGCATGTGTATATGTATGTGTGTATATATATGTTTATGTCTGACATGTTTGTACTTGTTTTATGTCTATATCGCTAAACAAATAAAACATGTAAGTGACAGATTGTTGAGCTGCTACGTGTTCCTCCTGGTTCCCATGTGACGGTCCATCACATGATCGTCACACGCAGAGACGTTCACCCGGGAATCACCCGGGACGTTCCCCACGGAGCGAAGCTGAAGGAAACTGAAGCTGAAGGAAACCGAAGGCGGAAGTCCATCTTTGACCTTCTAGTGTGATCAAACTACATGAGAGTGTTTTGGCTTCATGAAGCTCATGAGTCGATCTTGTGCCGGGATCGTTTGGTCAAACTACTATGTCTAGGACGTTGTGCTTTCAAACCAACATGGACAATAAATCCAGGTGTGTGGAATAAAAAAAAATGCAACAGCACGTGAACTCACATGGAGGCGCACACACTCTGTGATGGAGGAGGAGCTAAAAACTCGTTTGAGCTGGGCTTTCTTTGTCAGATTTCTGTCATACATACTTCCAGCCTCGGGGTCACCTGTAGAAGAGAAAGCTATCTCCAATCCCCTGAGTTTTTATCACCTGGCCCCGGGTCAAAACGTCATTTCCGGTCAAGTATTTTCACAATAAAAGTCCCGTCTATTATCGTCTGCATTAAAGTCACCTTCACAATAAAAGTCCCTTGTCATTGTAAGTCACATCACAGATTTCAACCGGCTTCGTCGATCTATAACACTAACATACAGTCACTCTGATGCACATACATTCATTCCTGCCATTTACATTTGCATAGAGTAAACATTACCCGTATGCTTCATAACACATTAATAACAATATCAATATTCTCCCTAATATTTCCTATTATAATATCTTTCCATATGTATTAATTTTACATAAGACCTCTGCAGATGTTATCCAAATAAAATATTACAACCTAACACTTATGATGATGATATCTGTAGTAAATCAGGTTAACGCAGACACAAGAGCTGCCCTGCTTCAATGCAGTGGTTATGATGGGGATGAAGTCACATATCTATAAAGAATCTTTTTTAGAGATGCTGCATAGTTAATTCTCAGCGTACAGTGCAGGAAGCTCTGTGAAAACCATCCAGAAATCCTCTTTCAACTTATTCTGGAGACGCTCCATATTATTCAAGGGTGTGGACATGCTGTTTCTAAAAACAACAACATGCTGTCTCATGGGAATCTATGAAAGACAAATAAATAGCAGAGAAATAATAAATAATAGTCCAGCGGCAAGACACAAAGTGTAGTAAGTGTGTTTTCAGAAGTCTTGTGTTCTTCTATTCCTGAGCCCGACGATAAATAATGTGAAATTAAAAAGAGAAGAGTTATCAAGTTGTAATTAGTGTTGTATAAAACACCCTCTAACAGCTCTATTCCTGGCACAACAAACTAACGGTATTCACAGCCTGCAAAGTCACGTTTCATGTGCTTCAGCAGCCCGAAGAACTCCAGACAGTCGAATGCACCCCTGAACACAGCATGGAGATGATAAAGGAAAATGCACGTGATGTTCTCTACTCAATGTGAGTTGAATGTGTTAACACAGAAAGAGTGTGACACGGATAGAGTATTTATTCTAGAGTCTTTAGAGTTTTTATTTAGCTTTGTCTCACACGTTTTTTGCGTAGGCAATACATCTGGCTTCCTCTGCACCTGACAAACAGGAAGGCATGTGTGTTGTTTGTGTGTGTGTGTGTGTGTGTGTGTGTGTGTGTGTGAGACTACAACAGGATGTAAGATAATCATAGTTGATCTTTCCACGAAGTACAACACACACACACACACACACACACACACACACACACACACACACACACTGTAGCCCCCCGCCCCCTCACCCCCCTGTGACTTTTCAACTCTAAAAATAGTTTTTCTCTCTGTTTCCACGTGTTCCGTTGAGTTTATTGGGTGTCTAAGTGTGTATCTCCGGCGAGCCCACGCACACTCACACACACGCACGCACGCACACACACACACACACACACACACAAACACACACAGAGAGAGAGAGCAAGGCAGAGAAGTGAAGGGCAGCCCCGGTTTGGACTTGGCTCTGAGCTCAAAGGGCTGAGCGCCATCGGAACAGTTAGGTTGTCGTTAGCGGCTCACTTGTCTCAGATATCAAAGACGTGGAGGGCGACTGATGTCGGCGTACTGCTCACCATCTGGTACTAGAGGCCGCTTCATGCCATGTTCCGGTGTGAATGCGACTCATAACCGCACTCAGAGTGCTTCAATAACTTTTTTTATTAAGTTTTATCCAAATAAATGTTTGCTGTAAACATTTTTTTTTTTTTTAAATGACGTCAAAGTGTGTTTAATATAATCCTGAGCCAATGTGGAATCTTTGAAAAATGAAGTGCTCATCAGTTTGGAGGATAATAATAATAATAAATCACCCATAATCAAATTACTTGAAATGTATTACATTGCATGTCATTTAGCAGACTTTTTTTTCGCAAAGCGACTTACAATGAGTACATTCAACCAAGCGTACAAACTATTATAATCAACCCTCATTATTTTCACACCATTTGATGAAAATAAAATATATTCTAATGGCAAAAGAGTTTGTTTTGGGGTCAGAAGGATTGAAAAACATGAATGAATGAATGAAATATACTTTATTAATCCCCAAGGGGAAATTTGGTGACAACAGAAGCAGCCCGATAAAACTAAACACAATAAAATATAAGTATAAGAAAGAAAGAAAGAAAGTGACAGTGCATAAAGTAAAGTGTGCAAAGTGAAATATAAAATACAAAATAACATAAAATAAAATATATATGTATATATATACAGCATCTAACATTTCTGCAAAGAAAGAATAGAAGAATACAAAAATACATCGATAATGGGGAAAGCAGAAGGAAACAGGTTGTGGGGCGGGGGGGGGGACACCTGAGATGCTGTGAAGGAACTGGGATTATTCCTCCTGAGGGAGACATCAATTTGTTGAGGATGTGGACTGGAAACCCACAACATCTCTGTGGGAAACGCATGTGCAGATCTGAACAATGCATTAGGATGCACCAGGTCTGGGAAGGGAACGGGTCGGATGCAACTGATGCACGTGACTGGAAACCAGTGTGAGCCGGAGATACTCTTCAAAAGAAAGCTCAAACCAGCCCGCACACATTCACACTGGGCCTTGACTCGCAGGCTTGGCTGGACTCCATGTGAGGAAAGAGCATTACAATGGCCTCACACACACACACACACACACACACACACAGAGGCTGGCTGGGGGAGAGAGAAAGCTCTCTCTCTCTCGAGAGAGAGAGAGAACACAAGTTATCAATTAGTCAAAATTGTCCCACATCAGTAAGACGTCAGGCAGGATTCCTCCTCTCCCTGTCCCCCTCATCTGTCCCCCTCCAGATGTTTGACTTCCTGATGCATCGACTTTGGTTTTAGTGCCGTTTCATGTTCTGTTGCCGCAGCAGGATGCACCGTGGTCGTTCATTAGAGAGGAAGAATAACGAGCCCAGCTGAAACACCAAAGAGCAAGACGAAAGAAGCTGCAGAAAAACAGGGGGAATATGTTAGAAGAGGTACAGAATACGTGTTTTAATAGATTTAGAAGGCCTAGAATATCCTGGACTATGAAGTCTGGAGGAGATCAAAATGGCAATTAATTGGATTTCCCTGTCTGCTCTTTAAAAGGAGACTTCCAGACGACCAGTATTGACCGCGTTGCCTCTGTCTTGAAGCATTATATCACGTATGCATCATGGTTATTTAACCTTCAGGTTCTTGGTGTACAATGAATGAGCAGGAAACGTTAAAAAAGCAACCCCGGGACATTAGCTAATGGTGTTTCTATCAGAGAGAAATGTGAATCAGAAATATCTGACACACTGAATGTTAAATCTGAATCCTGCTTTTTTGGGGATTTTTGGGCGCATTTTGAGTCCGTCATCGTTATCATTGTAAGCTGCACATGTGCCGTGTTCGAATGGATGCTGTAGGAGGCTTAACAAATCGGAGGAAATAAGGCTGGCAGAATCAATAACTTCTTTTAAATCACTTTTTAAAACCCACTTTTATAGAACTGCTTTTAAGTGATGTCGTCCTTTTATGTTTTTATTCTAATTGCCTATTTGTTTGGTTTTAGTTGTATCCAATGCTTTTATGGTACGGTCTTTTTTGTTTGCCACCATTTAAGTTGTGTTTATGCTTTGTTTATCTGTAGAGCACTTTGTAAACCTTGTTTGTAAAAGTGCTATATAAATAAAGTTATTATTATTATTATTATTATTAGTAATATTATTAATATATATTTTTATAATAATAATAATAATAATATAATAATGATAATATTTATTATTATTATTATTATTATTATTATTATTATTATTATCATTATTATGTCTTTTCAAATGTTCTTTAAAAATACCCAGGATTGAGAGCGTAACTTTCGGTAACTGATTTTACCGGAACGCGGACAGAAAATGTCCGTCTGCCGGCTAAAGAGCGACCGGCATTCTCCTTTGTGCTTTTAATGGGAACCAGAGGGAGAACCGCAAAAGGAAACACACATTTCCTGTCGGGCCGGTGTGTGACGTACTCGAGTGTATGATGCACTCCTTAACGGGCAGGAATGTGACATCAGCAGCAGGATCCCACATGAAGGAAATGCCACAGCCAACACAAACATGGCCGGAAAAAGATGTGGCCAAGGGTCAGAGGAACAGAAACAGAGGGAGGGAAGGATGTGAGGATGTGAGGATGTGAGGATGTGAGGATGTGAGGATGTGAGGATGTGAGGATGGCCCCTCTTCGGACTCCTCCTTTCCCATGCCACCCACTTGGCCTTACCTCACATTCCCGTCTTCTAAGATGTTGCAGACCACAGCGTGTGATGCGTTTTACATTCTTCCCGTAAATGTGAGTAAAATTCTATCGAGCACGCATTCCTCATGAGGAACTTTTACCAAAGAAAAGAAGGGAAAAAGCAGTTGAAATGCGAGCCGCACACACATTAACGCACACATAAAACACACACACTCAAGATCATTTAGATTTCCATAAGGGAGTCCTCAATAAAGCAGTAAAGCCCACTCACTAAGGGGAGATCTGAGAGGACAGTGGAGGTCTGGATAGAAACCATGATCAGTGTCATGGCTTTTTAAATTCATTTAAATTATTTTTTTTTTGACATGGATGATTAAATTTGACATGAGAATGAAACTGAGTTTATAGCTATGACACATTTTCAATTCATGCAACAGCTTTCCATTTCATAAAACCACGATACACTACACATATTTAAATACATTGAAATACATGCATAGTGCACTTTATACACTATCTGTGCAATATTGTCATTTTTGTGCCTTATTCTTGTGCAATAATACCATATTTCGTGACTAATTTGTAAACTGTGACTTATTTGTATTTATTACCTTGTAATTTTGTTCTTACCTTGTAATTTTGTTTAGTTTGGAGGACCCAGCAATATAAGCTTTTCATTGTACAAATAACTTGTTATATGTACACATGACAATATCTTGAATCTTGAATCTTGAATCTTAACTCAAGATAATTGCAGAGACCTTTACTTTATTCTTCTCAGAATGAAGAGGCTTTTCATTTCTCTTCTCTGACCTCGACTTCTCAGGTCTTACACGTGTTTCCTTCCACAGGGAATGGTTTCAGACTTGGGAGTGGGCGGGAACCTCGCCGTGTAAACACCAAGTCAGACGACACGTTGGGGGGAAATATCATTTTGTAAATGTGTGAAAAGCGTGACAACACTATACAGTCAGCACCACCGTTTATGTAGGAGGTTAATTACTGTGTGAATACTTTCTCTCTCTCTCTCTCTCTCTCTCTCTCTTTTCTCTTTTTCATTATGGTAATCGTCCACACGTGTAACATTTTAATCATCCCGTTTTAGAGATTGCTGCAGCATTTAGGGTTCGGGTAACCATATAATTCGACTTCTGCTCCGACAGAGCCTTTGAGCGTCACCATGACGACCCAGACACGTCCTGTCATGTCACAGTCTCGCTCCATCCTCTCATTCCCGATGACAACGGGACTTCATCAAGAGGGGATTGTTTTGTCCCACTCAGGAAAACTTTCTGCTTTCTCTGTAGAAGCTGCAATAGACTGAAACTCAACGAGGACCAATCAGAGGCCTACAGACATACCGTTCATTTAAAGCTCAGATAAAGAAATGGTTAGTTAGTACCCAGCTCTGTGAGCACTAGTTACCTCCTTACTGTCCTCAGTCCGTCCACGTTGAAGTCCTTCTGTCTGTCGGCTGTCAGCTCTCTGGAGGTCTTGACTCTGCTGGTCCACCATCATTCTACCTGCATGTATGTCTTTTGTTTTTCTTTAGCTGTGTCTGACTGATATAAATATATATGTATATATATATTTTGTGTTTGTTTTTGTTTATATATATAAATATGTATTTATATATACATATATAAATATATATATTTATATATACATATATATTTTTTTAAAATATATGTATATATGTATATATTTATTATATATATATATATATATATATATATAATATTACATATTCTCACTTTTTCAGGGGGGGGGAACTAAACTATATATACTAAACTATATACAACTGGAAACTATATATATATAGTTTAGTTTAGACTAGTTTAAACTAAACTATATACATATATGCATGTATGTGTATATATATGTATATGTATATGTATGTATATATATATATATATATATATATATATATATATATATATGTTCAGCTGTAGTAAGACGGCATTGAAGGCCTAGGTAGAAAATGCACGGCCCATCACTGATATATTTATACATATATGTATACATATATGTATATATATATATTATAATTTACTCTGCAAGCTGTTAAGTTCTGGGCCTCTGACATGGATGTTTTATTCTGTCCATTTCAAGATAGTTGTCCCTTATTCTATTTGTGTGTTTTGAATGAGTCTCTGTGCTGCATGTCTTGTTAGTACTTGACTGTTTCCGAGTCTCCTGAATGACAATGCTCACTATTCTCACTATTAAATGTTTGTGCACCCATTGAAAAGCATCAATATTGTATGAATCTTGTGATCTTATTCCTGTTTTTAGGCTCATTTTGTGACATCTGCCTCTCGGGACTACAGATGAAAAATAGCCTCTTTTACATTTACAGAACTCTTTTTATTAGTGAGCACGGTCCCTTATCAAATACACCAAAAGTAAATCATTCACATAAACAGATTGTGAAATGTGAATTTCAATGGCACATCAGTAATAATTGATCACCCATTCAACTACGCCTGTCATGATTTTGCAAACTATTTGCAGACATGATAATTTGATCAGACTAAAAAGGAAAGAAGGAAAGCGCTGACACAGCATATTGCTGAAGTGAGTGGGCACATCACCGTTGGGGCACAGTCGGTATACCATGAAGTACATTGTTTGATACTGATTACTGTAGAGGCGATGCAGTGTATTCCATTCCAATAACACATGTCCAATTTAGTATTTTTAGAAAAGCACAACTCCTACAAACATTATTAATAAAGTGGTAGACTTTAATGATACTATATGCTCATATCTCCTCTCCATGCTCATATATTGTCTTTATTGCAAACCAGCTGCTGTTTATATTTGACGCATACAACACATCACTTCTAATCCGTGTGGTTTTGAATACAAGATGCATCACATCCTTCTGTACAACAAATAATCTCCACGTGAAGGATTATGTCAAAGTATAATAATCAATATGCACTTGTAGACCTGACAATATTTAATCTGGAGGCGTGAGTGGAAATCCAAAGATTAAAAAGGTCAGAATAAAGCGACACACCCCGAGGCAAGAGAAGTGTGTGTGTGTGTGTGTTCATGTCCAAATGAGTGTGTATGTGCACATATGTGAAATCCTAAGTCTATGTGCATATGCATATATAATATACAACATATACATGATATATATAAAACATGCACTTGCCTTTTTGTGGTATATCTTAGGAAACTATCACTTACAACATAACAGGACATGTTTGGCCTGACAGTGATAATAAACCAGTCCGACAAGTTTTCAGCTGATACTTAACGTCAAACTTTCCTATTAATTTCTCCTCCTCTGAAGGTAAAGTCTCAGTCGATACTCCTCACAGATCTAGACTCGTAACAGAAAACAACTATTTCTCCAGATCGTGGATTTATTCTGTGCATCTTTCAATAAATACAGCAAAATATAGAAATTGGACAGTTTTACTAGGTTGATTACATGTTAGAATTTAGGTTGTATTCCGGAATAATAATCCACTGTCACGCTTTGTTTTACAAATGATATTTAATACTTTAAATGTCCAGACATAGTTGGTTTATTAAATACTTGAATTACTTTATCAGCTAACCTATTAAATATAATTCTGTGACCTTGTGTGCCAAGGTCCATCCTAAATGAATGCATGTCTAATTTCCATATGAAGGATGCATACGACCATTCATCGCCAAGTGAAGTGGAACTGAGCTGCACCGACTGTCGTATTTAGACATCTTTATCTTTCATGGCTTCATCAACGCTGCCAGGAGGAATTAATACTCTCCACTCGAGATGCTTTCATGAGCTCACGTGTCGGGTGTTAGTGATACAGGAACATACGTTTAGAAGATCCTCTTCCTAAAGAACTTCCTAATGTACATCTGACACTCAAATGGCTATTTCCTATCGGATAGACGCATTTCAGTAACTTCTTTTAAACCCATTTTTATACAACAGCTTTTAAGTGATCACGTATTTTTATGCAGAACTTGGTTCCCCTAATTTAGTTTGTCTGTTTTAAATTTATTTGTAAATTAATTGTTTTTTAATTTATTAATTTCAATATTTTTTTCATTAGAATATATACTTTTGAATGCAACATTGGTTTCTTACTATTCCACTTGTTTTGCTTTGATTCTGTGGAGCACTTTGTAAACATTGATTTTAAAGGTGCTATATAAATCAAGTTATTATTATTTCTGAGGAGACGTTTGATGGCCGTCATGCGACGCCAGTATCACCAGCTTTCCCGCGTGTCTTCCCGATGCACGACTTCATCCATCATGTTCGACTACGGCGTCTCGCCATTCATTCCGTGCGGTTGGCAGACGTAATCGTTTGCTGCGGCGAGGCGATGAATAGAAACGTCTGTGGCGTTTACATCAAGCTCCACGGAAAAGAAGCTGCACCGGCCCTGGAGTCCACACCGACAGTCACGCTAAACCAGGCGGGCCCGGACTGAACCCGGCCGGCCCGCCCCACGACGAGGCGTTATCAGGCTCACCGGAGGCGGTGGTGAGAACCCTGGTGAGTTGGCACGGGCACGCCTCAAATTCATTTCCTGAGCTTCCTGCCACGTCGAGTTCATCTCATGCAGCATGCGTTCACTCAGAGGTTTGAGCTATTTTAGGTACAGAAGTCGGGGAAGAAGGATATTTTAAAGGGTTTTGTTTATCAATGAAAACCAGAGTGAGATCTGGAAACTAAACCTCATCTGCATCGTGTCTGTTTACCTTTGGCAGTGACTGTACAGCTCTGGAGCCACATTAAGGTGTTATAACGGCAATACCTTTGCTATTAAAAGTGCCGTTATTAATCATGATATTTGGGACAAGATACTCTAATCACAGACATGTTTTACCCCCCAGAGATTAGGCACCAAGTGGTAGCAGTCATAATTATCTCCGCATTGAAAATGCGGAAGTTAATGTTTTGGTCGCTGTGTATATGTATGCATGTTATTCGCATAAGTCAAAAAGTATTAAACCGAAACTCATGACATTTGGTGGGATGATTGGTTATTATCCGGAGACCATGTGATTATATTTTGGGATCGATCGGATCAAAGGTCAAGGTCATGAAAAGGTCAACATCTTTTTACCATAGCAGTCAATTTTTGTCTAATTGACATGAAACTAATGCCAAAATGTTCATAATTCAATGCCCAATATTGTGAAGGTATGCGCGCTACCGAGTGCCCGTTCTAGTTAATCATGATATTTGGTATACGAGATACTCTAGTCACAGACTGATATTTTTTACCCCCCAGAGATTAGGCACCAAGTGGTAGCGGTCATAATTACCGATATGTTAAAGGTGCCAATTTAGAAAATAATCAAATTCCTAACGTCTTGGGAAAAGAAAAACGTTGCTGGAATGTGTCTGAGCAACAACACGTGCACAATGCATTCATTTTCAATAAACTTTATTCTTGTCCCATTTCCCCCCCCCCCCCCCCCCAATAGGTTGCATACAAAAGGTGATCGGAATTGACCGTTTTCTCACGTCAAGACCGTAACATTTAAACAATAAATAAAAAACACGTATAAATAAAAAAATAAATAAACAGGACATTATGTGCCAAAAAATAAAGACTCTTCTGATTTGGCAGATGGCGTTCACAATGTTGGGTTTTTTGAAAAAACACATGTACGTAATACTTGCATTCCAGATCACAGTTTTTAGGATACAACTCTAGGTCGAGAAAGCAATGTAAACCGATAGGGATTACAGTACAACAGAGTACAATGTTTTCTTTTGTCCTTAGTAGATATTACTGGGATATATATATATACACTGATGCCAGTTCTAAAAGCTTATACCAGGTAGTGAGTGTAGTGCTAATGGACTTACTGCAAAACCTTGTTTAAAGTACTAAAGTAGATCCCACCTGTAAAACCCATCTCGCTTGTATCCAGCTTGACATTCACACAGGGTCGTTATTGCACTCTACAGACATCCCTCAGAAAGGCACTTTTACCCCCTCCCCCCCCCCCCCCCCATCCCCCTCATTTTCCAACCAACAGTTTGGTTGACCAGCACGTGTGGCGCACACACACACACACACATTCAACGACTGTAAGGTGAATTTAAAACTGAATATTGTTAAAAATCAAAAGAAGAAAAAAAAAGCCTTATGGAATCCAGTTTAAAATGAATAAAATATAACATGTGGTAGTAAAAAGTTTCACTTTCCAGATTAAGTTAGAAAAAAAAAAAAAAAAAAAAAAAGTGCAAAAGTGTTGCTCCCATAGCCCCTTCAGTACGTCGTGTCCCACAGTGAAACGTGTTTAACAGACAAAAAGACAACGTGACGTCGGCTCAGAAGAGGCCTCGGCATCAGCATCATCAAAATAAGGCCAGGAATGTCATTTGTGCGTGCAAGGTCAAGGTCAAAGTGTGATCCTTGATCCTCAAATCTGTAGAAAAAAAAAAAAAAAAAAAGAAAGGGTGTGTGCGCCACGGTCCAAACAGGCCTGAAACTAACCGAGGGGAGGAGGGACCTCCTTCAATCAAACCACAGCTCCTCCCAAAGCCACGCTGCTGTAAGATCAGATCCAATGAAAGAACACTTTGTAAATGACCTTGCTGCTAAAACACTTTTGGAAAACAGAGCCTAGAAATTATGCCAGCTCCAAGATGATCCTTGTTCTGTTGCAAGTAAATAAGACAATGTTAGTGTTTAGATACCTTTGAGAAACCATGCCGGGATTATCGGCTACCGGGGGAAGCTGAAATGAAGCAGTGGTTCTGAGGGAGTGAGGGAAGGGATGTGAAGAGTTCATTTTGGCATCAGCCTGGGAGAGATCCGTCACGTCAGGTAGGAGCCTTATATTATTATTATTATTATTATTTGGTATCAACACCTTCCGGGTGGACGATACCTTTGAGACGGGCACAAAACCTCGAGAACCCTGACCGCTTGAAGTTTATCAAGGTCAATCAATATGGAAAAAATAAAAATCTGCTGCACCAGCTCAGAAAAGAATATTTGCTCGACTCCCGCGAGCAGCCTTCCATCCGTCAACCGAACAGAGAAATGTCATCCTCCGGCCGGGCTGCCTCGGAGGCTCCGCCCCCTCAGGCGTCGGCGTGGTGCTGGAGCAGCTGGACCACGTAGCGCAGCCGGTGCCTCAGCTCCGCGGTGCAGCCCATCTCGTTCAGCATGCTGAGCAGGTAGGTGCACGAGACGCGCTCCCGGCTGATGTAGGTGAGCAGGTACGAGTCGTCAGACGACTTGCACAGGATGATCTTGGTGTGGTCGGCGTAGAAGTTGACCTGGAGGGGGAGAACGCACGGACGGCATTTCAGGAGACGAGGCGGTAAAGGGCACCGCAAGTTCCTTAGAGGGCTGCGTTGATTTATTGGTGGTTTTTAAAGCTAGGATGAGCATGAATGGGCTTTTTCCTCACCTGTAATGTTCCGTTGTTGAAGAGCATGACGAGAGCGTGGTCCGTCTTCACCCACTGGAGCAGCAGGGGAGGACAACCCGACACCTGATCCTCACAGTGCACGTCTCCTCCCTGAAGGACGCAACACATTTGGTTAAGACGGGGTTCTTACACATTTTAACCGATGGATTTCCATGACTTTAAACCAAATTTCCATGACCGAACTGAAAACGCAACTTTTTCGACTATATCTGGATTAAAACACAGATTTGCACTTTAGTAGCACTTGAATGGCTCTTATTGTGGTACTTTTTGTAGTTTGACTATGATACTTTCTGTATTCTTGTTGTTCTTAGTTTGTACTCTAGGTTGAAATGCACTTATTGTAAGTCTCTTTGGATAAAAGCGTCTGCTACATGACATGTAATGTAACAATAATAGACATGACTTTTATTGTGAAAATACTTGACCGGATGTAATGTGATGTAATAAAAATCTCAGTATAAACATGAACAATTTAGAGAATTTTGCGTATTGAGAGCGTAATATGAATTATTTCAAACTCTGCGTAAATGAACACGTGATAACAAATTTCCATGACTTTTCCCAAACTTTTGATTTAAGCTTTTTCCATGACTTTTCCAGGCCTGGAAATGACCATTTTAAATGTCCATGACTTTTCCAGGTTTTCCATGACCGTACGAACCCCGTCAAGATCTCAGACGGCTTGGACAATTTAAAAGGTTTTTTCTTCCTCTCAGCATGGAGACATTTAGCATCAGATTACTCAATACATAAAGGCTGCAGTCCTGCCGCTTTAAAGCCCGCTCTCCCATACCTCCATCAGGTTCTGCTCCATGTAGTTCGCCATGAGATCCACAATCTGTTTCTGGCCGTGAAGCTGCTCCGGCAGAGCGTTGGCCGGGAATGTGAAGTGTTTGTTGTTGGGAAAGCAGTAGTGGACCGTCCTGGTGATGGGAGGGAACGCGTTACGGTTTGTTGGAGACAAGACATTTTGGAAAAGACTTTGAGTCTCGAGTCAAGTTTAAGTTTCATTTAAGGTACTTACTTGCGTTGGTCACACAGACTGAGCCGGGTTCCCTCGTTGAAGAGCACGCCGATGCTCTGGTTCGAGAGCTGGTAGCCGAAGCCGTATTTGTTTGAGTAGTCGACCCATTTGGTCACCCACAGGAAGGACTGGGGCCTGGACAAACAGGGCGGGTTCCTAGTGGCTGGAGAGAGGAAGAGAATACATTTTAGGGACGATGGAACAATTTCCCCGCATTCTGATATGCATCTAAAAAGTTACGTTTATTTTTCCAACGTCTACAAGTCAACATTTTTACAGCGCTAGACATGTTAAGACGCAAGGATTTGAAGCTGCGACTCAGCGTTTCCATTTATCGTCTCGCGGCTACACACGTCGAGCTGATCAAAGCCAAACCATTACTATGCTTTGAGGCCTACCTGCAGGCATGGTGGCCAGGCAGCCGTTGAGAACTTTCAGGGCCGATTCGGACACGGCTGCGGGCGTCAGGACGTCCTCGCACGCTGCGGGGAAACGAGGAATTTAACTTTTAAAACACGTAGAGTCGTATAAAACTAAAGGAAATGTATATACAGAACATGCATTTAAAAGGAACGTAAGGGGGGGTGGGGCCTACGTTCTGTGCTGCTGGCCGTGGTCGCCTTGAAGGAACGAGACATCGACTTCCTCGACTCCTCCTCGGCGGGAGTCGGTTCCAGCGGCGCGGAGACGACCGCCGGGCCGAGGGGGGCGGGCTCCTGAGAAATAAAGACACTTATTTTGTTAATTTCATGACAAAAAAAATAAATAGGTAACAGCAGAATTAAGCAAAGCCACATGAGACGCGTCCAATTAGTGGATGCACACTTGCGAGTCTAATAATAAAATGTTCGACCCATTCCAGTCAGAACATCCTAGATTCTGCTACAGCTTCACTGTCAGAACTAGTCAGTAAAAGTTTACCAATTAATAATAAAGAAATGCCGTAGGTTTGACGTGTACAGGGTTCTTACACATTTTGACCAGTGGATTTCCTTTAAACCAAATATCCACGACCAAACTGAAATCTCGGTAAAACATGAACAATTTACAACATTTTGTGTATCGAGAGCGTACACCGGCTTATATTTTGAGCATCTTTCTTAAAAAAAAAATTAAAAAAAACATTAATTATTTCAAACTCTGTGTGATCATGACACATTTACATGACTTTTCCAAAACTTTTATGATTCAAGTCTTTTCCAGGCCTGGAAATGACCATTTTAAAATTCCATGACTTTTCCAGGTTTTCCATGACCGTACGAACCCCGTCTGAGGTCACGTTAAGGTCATTTAAAGTAATATTGTGGGGATGCATTTGCTAGCATGTAGAGTTCATTTCTGCTTTTTCTTAAACGGTAAACAAGGTTTATTGACGACTTTAAATCAGCATGTTCTCCGTGACTCGGCACAGGCCCATCAATGCATTTCCCATTCGGCTTAATAAAAAGCAGCTACACCGGTCTGTTAGGGATTGTCCAACTTTGCTTCCTGCTGTTGTGGCATTTAGTCGAGCTCTGGTGAGTCATTTTAAAATGAATGCAAGACAGTCGGATTAATTAAATGCCCGAGAAGAAAGTTGATGGATTAAGCCAAAAATGCAGTTTACGTTTACAAAGAAGCTGCATGGCCAGTCTTTCTTTAGACCTTTATAATTAAAAGCAGAATGCATTGTTCAAATAATACGGCAGTCTAAGCAACGCTATTCGGAGGGGAAAACTCAGCTTACATAGAGCACAGAAGGCCATTATCTGTACTACTTACGGGACTTTATAAGCACCTGAATCTAAACTACTTGTTTAGAGTAATCGAGGCATACGCAGGACAAAAGAAAAGGGACGGACTTCGCACCTCGTTGGGTCCCACCGTCTTGGAGCTGATCTGCCGGTTGATGGAACATTTCACGATGCCAGACACCAGCTTGGAAATGTCCTTGTCGTCTTTTTCCTCGAACGGGATCTTCTCCACTGCAAAGACGAGATTGTTTCGTCACAAATAAACCGACGGCACGTCTTTGGCTTCTTCAGTTCAAAACATCAGATCTCAGAAGGCGAAACCAGAATGCCGAGGGGAAAGGCGTTGCTCGGTTTCATTTGTGAAGGGACAAATATGTAGAGATGCTCGTCTTCTATTGTGTCCCTTGACTGCGGCGCTACTTTACCTTTAGCCTTCTTCTTGCCAAAGAAGCTCTTGGCCATTTTAGTGAAGAATTTCTTGGCAGGGCTGGGCGGGTGGAGCTCTGGCACCGTCACACAGCTGCTGGGCGGAAGCTTATCGGGAGTGAAACCCTGAGAAAAGAAGAAAAACAGAGGATGATGTAAGGAGGACAACATGATTACGCTACATCACAGGTGTCAAACACGAGGCCCGCGGGCCGAATGCGGCCCACCGCGTCATTTTATGCGGCCCGACGGCTTTAAAGAGGCACGATCGCCTTTATACCCTGTGCTTTTATTTTGAAGGTTTCAAACTAAATTGATTTGTGTCGTAATATTAGAGAATTGTTCATGTGTACAATATTTGTAGTGGAATAGACAATAATCAAATGCAAAGAAAGTTATTCAACAATATGTTCGGGAGTAGCTTCTAGAGCGCTTCGGGGTACACCGGCCCTTTAAGAGGCGGCCATGATGCTGATGTGGCCCTACGGTGAAGACGAGTGTGCTTCATCAATCGGCAAAATGAGATTTTAGTTTCAAACAACAAAAAATAAATGATGCTCTTTAGCAAATGTGTCCATAAATGGGCGATTGAGTCAAATCCATCACATGGCTTCTTTAAATGGACTAAATAATCACAACTTTGAGCTCACTTTAGTGAAGAACTCGTGGTTGAGGATCTGGTCCAGTGCAAGCCGGTCGCTGGGGTTCTTCTGCAGAATGCTGGAGATGAGCTTCTGTGCGGCGGGGGAGAGCGAGGACGGCAGGTTGTAGCGAACATCCTTTATACACTTGTAGGTCTCCTTCAGGTCCAGAGTCTCGAAGGGAGGGTTGCCGCACATCAGCGTGTACCTGAACGCGACACAGCCATTGGTCAACGAGGGATAGAGAATGGTTCAGATCAACAACAAATGTAATAATATAGTGGTTGGGTACCACGGCGAGGCAGAAAACACTCACATGACGCATCCGAGGGACCACACGTCCGACTCGGTGCCGTGGCCCTGTCGGTTGAGCACCTCGGGCGCCAAATAGTTGGGAGTCCCGCAGATTGTTCTGCAAAAAACAAACAAGTACGGGACATAAATAATGCTTCAAATGGCCTCCTGCTCCGTCGAGGCATCACGCGGACGAGGAGGGCGTTTGTTTTGTCCCCTGTGCAGCGTTCATTCCACAGGAAGGCGTCAAACTGGTCCTGAACCTCTGCTCCGAGCGCCACATTCAACCGCCACCTGGAAACCGGTTTGGTCGGGTGCTTAGCGAGGGGAAAGTCGTGGTCAGAGGAATGCGCTCGATAAGTGATGTAATGGCGTAGAGCGATGCGTGGGCCGCGATGCTCAGGTTACCGGAGGTCGTGTTCAGGAGCCGATGGAGCAGCCAAGCTTTTTCAAAAACTCAACCGTGGGGATAAACGACCCTGAATGCATCGCTCTTCCAACCCTCTATCAGGGTTCTTACACATGTTGATCAATGGATTTGCATGACCAACCTGAAATCTCAGTTTATACATAAAAAGTGAGAATATGTAGTATTCAAACTGTGAATTCCAAAGCATACATTTAACGAAACAAATGAATAAGACAATATTTTATTTAAAGAATAAACATTTGCTTCTTGATCTATGGCCATCGAACTTTCCAGTTAAGGTGCGTTCACTTGCAACGCGGAAAAAAATAGAAAATTGCGCCGCAAGTATGAAAGTGTATGCCGGCTTATATTTTGAGTCTCTTTCTAAAACGTATTCATTATTTCAAACGCGGCGTAAATGAACACGTGATTATAACACATTTCCATGACTTTTCCAAAACTTTTTTGATTTTAGTTTTTTCCATGACTTTTCCAGGCCTGGAAATGACCATTTTAAAATTCCATGACCGTAAGAACCCTGCTCTACGTATTTTAAACGCGTACTTTTTCCTCAGCTCCACCGTCTCCAGCTTGGCGGCGAGGCCGAAGTCTCCCAGCCGCAGCTCCATGTTCTCGTTGACAAAGAAGTTGCCTGCAAAAAAAAAAAAAAAAAAAGACAAAACCATTTGGCCAATCAGCATTCCGCAGATAACAGCTCGCCAGATTCCTGGGATGCTTTCGTCGCGAGAGCCGCGTTTCGGTCGTACGGCGCACACGCATACCCAGCTTCAGGTCCCGGTGCAGGATGCCTCGGCTGTGGATGTACTTGAGGCCGGAGATGATCTGTCGCAGGTAGTATCGCACCTCTGGCTCCGTGAGCGTGTGTCGCGCCTTCCAGATGTGCGCCAGGGACTGCGGGGACAGAGTCAAGATATTTTAATGCCATGTGCACATATAACAGGTTAATTGGACAATGAAAAGCTGATATTGCTGGGTCCTCCGACTAAACAAAACTACAAGGTAAGAACAAAATTACAAAGTAAGAAAGAAATAAATACAAAGTCACAAAATATGGTGTTATTGCACTGCAATTGCATTGGACAGAGCAATGAAGCGTTAACCCCGTCGTCCAGAGGGACTATACAACACTGACACACACACACACAGCCACACACACACACAGCAGAATAGACTGTAGACGCTGCTGTAATCCAGATTGGTGCCTGGGACTCAATAGTAATTAGGCTTCTAGTTCATCTCGAGTAATATAAAAAAAAACTATAGTCTATAGAACGCTGCGTAAGAGCAACACACATATATACACACCCCCACACACCCACACACACTGTGCAGATTGTTGTCCTCAAGTCTCACCTTCCGACTGCAGAGCTCGAGGAAGATGTAGATGTTCTCCTGGTCTTCGAAGTGATGGGAGAACTTCACCACATGCTTGTGCGACAGGGTTTTGTGGAGCTCGATCTCGTTGGTGATCTGTTCAGATGCGACAGTCGGTCAGTTTTGTGTTCATATTTCAACAGCCGACATGAATCTAGATGGAGGATTCGGGTTGTGCAGGGAGAGGAGAGGGGGGGGGGGGGGGGGGCTCTCTGCCAGACGTAAACAAGCCCGGTCACGTACCTTGTCCCGCTGGTGGGGTTTGGACACCCGGCTCTGTGGGATCACCTTCACGGCGTACATTTTGTTGCTGGAGAGGTCCGTCATCTCGTAGCAGCGAGCGAAGCCACCCTGAGGGGAGACAAAACGAGGGGGGGGGATTGGTTAAAGAAAAAAAGCAGCAGGTTGGAAACCTGCATTGGCCGTAAATAATGTGCCTCAATGACGAGTCTTTGATCAATAGCTGGACTGCAATCAAAATGATTTAGCCAATGAAAGGTTGGCGGGGAGGCGGCGGTGATCCATCAGAGGGGGAACAACAGATGCAGGATTTAAATGTGTCTTCAGGGGCACAGTTTCATAATCAGGATGATGGATCGAGCAGCGCTTGTTGCCTACAGTGTGCTCAGATATGCATCTAAAAACATGATATACACACATAAATATGTATATATTGTCGTGTTCCACATGTCTAGAGTGCCATCAGGAGTCCACATGATGAGAACATGCAGGTGGAGGCAGACGGAGCTGCTGCATTCATTAACGTGAGACCGGGGGAGTCCAGCTCTGCGGCAGCCAGAGGAAGAACACGAACAACACAAAACACACAACACGATGACTACAACTCGGCTGGCGGCCCGCCGCCGCGTCTCCATGCTCAGCAACATGTTGTCCCGCTGCTCCACGCATACATCGCACACACACATGCGCCGCCACCAAAGAACAGACACATTACGGCGGCTCCGGGGAGCGGATGGGTCTCTCGTTTCACTGCCATCCGAGAAATTAGGATTATTATGAATATAAATTCTTAATAGACATTCATTAAAACACAATTTGTGTGTGTTTTGTTTTTAAAGGTGTTGCCAATTGCCAATCATGTGTGTGCCCGGGAGCTGGGCACACCTTGAGTCTGATTCATCCAGTAATGACGCGCACAGCATCGGTCACATCCACCACGAGGTCACATCCCAGCATTAGTGTCATGCGTGGCATATGGATAATGATTATATATTTTTTATTTAAACATAACATAATAAATCACGGACAGCTTCCGTGTGGAGCTGAAGCGGCGGCTCGTTCACGTGGATTCTAGCCCGCTCGCCTCGGATGACACGACTCCCGCGGAGGAGCGCGCGGCGCGCATGTGCCATGTCCGCCGCCGTACCTTCCCCAGGAGCTTCCCCTTGCTGTAGGAGCGTCCCGTCTTGGAGTCCGTCACCACCGGAGCCAGCTCCGGCTTGGCTTGCTCGGCTTTATTCCTGCTGGTTTTCACCGGGGCGGCGGCGGACTGCTGGGCTCCGCGCTCCGGAGCGGCGGGCTTGAATAAATCCGCATTCATGGCGTGGCACGAAACGCGCTGCGCCGCGGTGAAGCAGCCGGTATCCATGACACGCGGTGGCGCAAAGAAAACAGCTGGAGCGGATAAATATCTTTCTCTGTGTGTTTGTCCCTTTAGTGGATTGTCTCTGTGGTCTGGAGGTGCGTAATGATGCGTCCGCCTCGGCCAACTCTGTCCATCTGGCGTGTCTCCGCTTCGCGAGGCTATATAGCTGGGCGTGACGTCACGGGGAAGGGGGCGGGGCGAGATGGCGCACTGGTGGAGGAAGTCCAGACGACTTGCTCTGATACATTCTCAATAAAAGAAAGAAGAACAAATGTATGTGAGAATAAAACATGGATGAAACTAATCGATTCAAGTTGGCAGTTGTAAGCTGATTAACAATTTGACAATACTGTAGATTATTTGTATGTGTGCTCAACCTCCTGAAACGTTGAGTACAATAAGTTGAATAAGTTGTTCTACCTTTAATACTGAGCAATGAGATAACTTAATGCAACATTATTTTAGAGACATCTGTTCAGTACAAATATGAAGTTGCAAATTAATTATAAATCGTAAAATTGTGTGATTACTTTTATGATTTCGAAAAACTTCTGTCAATTAGTTTAATTAGTTTGTGTTTTCTGGCCAAATCCTCAAAATACTTCAAAAATAAAAGCACGTATTTTGAATCAATCTTGGGTTAGACTTATCCTGCTTGTGAGTGAAAGTAACTCATACGATCTACTCATTACTGCTGCCCCCTGGTGGACAACACAATACGTGCAGAAATGATTTGTATACATGATTAAACACTCCCTTTATTCAACTGTCTATATTTGTACTTTGACTGTTAAAGCACAAACAATAAGAGGAACGTTTGTGTCAAGCATAGCTCATCTTAGAATAGAAAAATAGGTCCAGCTTGTCAGTTTCGAACTAAAGTAGTAGTTATTAAAGTAGTTATTCTGTGAGCAGGCAGGCATGTGAGGGCATATCTACATTATGAGTATATGCAAATTGCACCTCTTGAAGACATAACATGAATACTGGGCCAGACAAGTCTCATAAGTGGTTGTTAATTTTTTTTATGACCTCAAATCCAGAAGAAAAAGAGACAAAGCCGACTCGGTTCAAGACATATATTGGTGAGATCATCATGAATAACCTGAGGGCGGGCAGCAACACGCGTACGACTAAAACAAAAGCCCTGTAAAATAATCAACACAAGTAAAACACACATTTTATGTATCCACCCATGCTGGAGGCAAAAACAGTGATAATGTAAATATAGTGGTAAACTGTCAATACAATGACAATGCAGCAGTGACATGAAGGAATTACAAAGTGTGTGAGAGCGTCACATATGCATCACGAGGGGGTCAAACACATTAAACGTCAAACACAGACCTACGCAGGAATGTTCTTTATTTCACCGGACTGATGCACGAGCACAACTCTCTCTGGAGCCATCGTTTGGGCTTTTTATGGAATGACAAACAAAAATGCTGCCGTTAAAGATGGCCAGGCAGAATAACCTTGTGGTTGTCCTCATTAAAATGAATGCGAGCACGACTTTGGCAAATGTACTCTAGAAACGTCTTCATCTCCGGTTAGCTGCGACGGAACTTTATTAAGATGAGACCGCAGAGCGCATCTCCCGTATTTGATGAACCCCCGGTCCGATTTAAACTACGACTAACTAACATTCTGCGTCGTGGTCTCACATCAAAGGGACCGACGATGCAGTTTCTCTTTGGGTCACAGGAGCCATTTGTTGGACCCGTATGTTTGTTCAGGCGTTTTCCACCCGAGTTAATGTACGTTTTCTGCATTACGTTAAAAGCCAAGACACAATTAGGCCATCCTGGATTTCCATGTGAATCCCCAAAACTGTATTCATGAGCTGTACACGGAATTTTCGAGATTGTGAAAATATGATTCATATATTTGACTCAAAGTCCGGTCAGAAGCATCCCTGGCAGCTACCGAGGACCCGCGAGCGAGTGGCGCTCAGAGGTCCATCATGTCTCCTTCCCCTCCTCCTCCACGGACTTTCTTCTCTTGGGACTCTGACCAGGCTTTGTTGATGGTTCTCTTCATCTCGTCATCTCCCTCGGAGTAAATCTTCTTGAGCATGTTCATCAGACCGTCGCTGGGGTCCGCTGCATTCTCCTCGACGCTGGGTTTACTGTTGAGGGACAAGAGGTTAACCGTTTGAATGTCTTTAACGCTCATCCTCATCCTACATAGGGAACAGTGACGCCTGGCTCACAGGCATGGTACTGCACGGCCTCAGAGGGCTGTTGAAGTAATTGGCCAGATGCGAATACTGGCAGATGTACAAATAGTTAGAAAATAATGCTCATTGTGGTGTCTTTTTTGGGGCTGCCGACCAGGCATCTGTAGTAATAGTGGTACAAAGGAATTCAGTGAAAGCATGCAGTGGCCATGCTGTCACGTACAATCAGTGAGTTACTTGAACTACATGAATCAATGTTCCTTATTTATTTGAACGTACTCTTTGTCTATAGCCTGCTTTTCCACCGTTGTTAGACAGTCCCACTTCTTTGTCGTCTGCTTCTTGCACATGATCAGGACCATGTCGGTTTTTATCTGTCGATGGGAGGAAAGACGGTCAAAATCATTTCCAAAAGCACAACGCAATAGAATCATCCTTTCCACAGCTCTGCTCCAAACGAAAAAACTATTTAAGATGCAAAGTTATGGCTTAAATATGTGTATTACTCAAACTAATTTTCGTCTTGTACTTCTTTTACCGATAGTAATGAAAACACACCGTCTATTCTTTTAAATTATGATTACACTTTGTTCACCTTTTTGTAGCTGTCTTTTTCATCGATTGGAGACAACAGGTTGAGGATCGTCATCTGATGGTTTTTCCCATCGAGATCCTTTACCAATGCAGAGAAAGACCTGCAAAAGAGAGAGAGAGACGGATCCCCGTTTATCATTTGGCGCGAGACTTCTTTATTTTCTTTTTTTCGGCGAATACAATTAAACCAAAAATCTTTCTTAAATACCTCCATGTCACCACCTTCATACGGGACCATTACAACTTTATAGAAAATGCGCATACCGTCACATTTGTATTTTTACTTAAAATAAAGGTGCGCATTCTTTTAACATTTCAAAATAAAAGTCTGCTTTAACTCAAAGAGGAGGTAGATTAAAACGTCTACAAAATTATTTAAACAATGCGATATAAAAAGGCAAACATCAAAACCAATAAAGCAGATACAAAAGAAGGCAATCAACACAAAACAATAAACCTTTTACGGGGTTATTTACAAGAGGATGAGCAAACACATAACATATATAGTATGGATGGTGGCACATGATTCATGTAAACGTGTTATTTATCACAGTACCTTTCTGTAAAGTTGATCTCCACATTTTCTGATGGAATTTTGTGCACATCCTTCAACGTAAGATATATTTTGACGAATTTTTCCGACTGGTCCCAGGCTGCGTAGAAGAGGCAGAAGTGTGAACATTGTTTACAAATGCTTTTCAGCTCTTGCACACATGGGAACAGTTGTACTTTCTCACACATGACGAGTAGGTACCACACCATAGTTGTTGATCTTGACTGTGTATGCTGCTTTAGAGGTAGCAGATGCGTCCGCCTCTCTCCTGGCTTGTTTTTCCTTTAGTTGCCGTTTGACTGCGAGCTCCTTTTCCACCTTCGTCTGCTCCTGCTTGAGCACATCCTGAACTCTTTTCCTCTCGGCCTTCTCCAGAAGTGACCCCAGCTCCAGAGAATCTGCCTCCAACTGGTTGATCTGTGTCGGACAAACAATCAGACCACTGAGAAACGCACAATAACAAAGACGATTTAAAAGAACCTGGGTTTTTTTGTGTTGACTTAAGTCTTAGTTTTGGTTTTATTCATGCTGTGATTTGTTTTTTTTATATTGTCCGTCACCGTTTTATGTTGTATTGAATGAAACTGTGTGACGTGCTGCTGCTGCCGTCTTGGCCAGGACTCTCTTGTAAAAGAGATTTTTAATCTCAATGAGGCATTTCCTGGTTAAATAAATTTAAAATAAAATAAATAAATAGTGTGTAACATTTGACAATTATCTCCATTAGTTGATCAACACATCAGGACAAATCTCAAGTTAAAAATTCTAACTGTTTACTTTGAAGAGGTTGCAAAGTGTTGCTTGAACATCACTTATCTTTATTTAGAATATTTAAGGTATATATATATATATATATATATATATATGATCGGATTGGGGTAGCCCAGAGGGAGTATAATACATTATGTTTGACACCGTCAGTAAAAGAGACATTAACCCTCCTGTTACCTTCAGGGTCAATTTGACCCCGTTCAATGTTTAACGTCGATGTTCTTTGTGGTCAATTTGACCCCAGGCTGTTTTTCACTGTGTCAAACATATAAGAAATATCAACTTTTTTATATATTTAAAGGTCTATTTAGGTAAAACATATAAGAAATATCAACTTCATTATATATTTAAAGGGCGGTTTAGTCAATAAACAAACATAAAGTACCTCACACTTAAACTCGTGAAATAATATCAATTCTAATACTTTTCTGGAGGTTTTAATTGCTGGGGTCAAATTGACCCCGAGGGTAAAATATGTTAGTAAATGTAACAGGAGGGTTAAGAGAATCCCCTCTCAGAGACAGAGCGTTATTTGTGTTGCCTCGTGCACGTGAGTGGATGCTCCAGGAACTTATCTTTATGGCATCTTCAAGAAAGAAGTGAAATCTAACTCAAACTAACTCGCGTTAACTAGCAGATGCATCTGGATGCAGCTTCTTCCCCTGCTGCACTCTTGCCTCTCAGTTTAGCCTTTCTTACAAACAAACCTCAGTAATTATTCCACTTTCTCCTCGCTGCCGGAGACGAATAACGAGCTTCGCCTTCGCTCGGTTTTCTAAACTATATTGACAGCTAGCTCTGTTAGCACGCTAGCAACAGCCAGACATGACTAGGCATCGACATATTTTTGGCAAGTATGCTTTCAATAAAGGTTAATCTGTTATTAAAAATGTACTTCTTCACTGAAGAATAGCAGACTTCGCTGGTTATCGGTTGTTTCTCAGTAACAGTAGAAAGTAGCATTGTTGAGCTTAACCTAGGAGACTCATGGCACATCACGTTAGCTAGCTAGCCATACGGCTAAGCTACATTCAATAAGTTCATACAAACCCTAGTTTGGTCCTGGTGGAATAGTCTAAACTGAATAAAACATGATGTTTACCTGCTCGGTTAAATCCATTTAGTCTTTTTTCAGTTATAGTCGCTATGATCAGAAACGTGTTTGTGGAGCTTTACTCCGCTGCAGGACTTTCACCGGATGTGATTCTTCTTCTTCGTCTTGATTAATGGTAGTGCACAAGCCAGCCTCCGAGCGCGTTTACCGCCACCTAGTGGACTAAAGTGTTGTGACATCCATAACTCAAGCAAATTAAACACCTTTTTTAGCACCAATTGTTCTTTTGAGTATTTTATTTACTAACGACTTATTATTATGCCTTTAACACTAAACATTTTAACATAAGTTGAGTGGCTGCAGCTTTGCTCCCACTCACCATTTCTTTAACAATATTATTGTATTATGTTTACACTATAGTGTATAATTCAATGTGTATTACTTGTTAAATATGAATTTAATCAACTGCATATAAAATAAAAAAACAAAGGGGAAAGGGTTAATTATGTACAACAATATTTATTAATTTATTGCGTTACATGGACATTTACGCCGAGTTAGAATTCTCTTTAAATATTGTTTTTCATATTTCGAAGAGCCAAGAGAAAACAAAGCAAATAATCGTCAGAAATGATAAATCATTTTCTCCTCAGCATAGACAAAACACAATAAAATATGCTGCAGTAATTCAGCAGATTCACTTTGAACATGAACAGATTGGCAAGTATAAGTAGTGGTTGAACTGTTTTTTCACAGCACGTACCGCTAAAGATCCCAGACACTAAAAGACAAGTCTGTATTGAAAGCTGATGTCCTGCTTCTGACAATAAGCACCAACCTATCTGGTTTTCTTTTTTTACACAATACAACTGTAGTATTCAATGGATCCCCAATCACCACCGTGCCCTCAGAATCCCGGACATCTGGTTGTGGTCAGCCAAGTGACGGAAGACAATTCGGCTGAGTCGCCACCTCCGCTTCACCCCCCGAGGTCTGGACGTCATCACACACCTGTTGCGTATTCTGACAGGACAGCTGTCCCTCGGTAATGCTGCAATTTCTTTATCCGCCACCTCCTGCAAAAAAAACAGTTTAAAACCGTTTAGGAATTCAGTGTTTATTGCCCTAGTTCTTAAATAATTTTTAATCGCCTTTGGATTCTGTTTTTTCATGAATCATCTCCCACAATGATCACTAAATATTTGATTGTGGCTAAAGTTAATACATGACATTGAATCATTGCTCAGTTCTACGAAGCACTGAAGAAAAGTGGCGGTTTGAGAAGAAGCATTGCATAGTACCTGAAGCTCTTTGGGTAGGATGGTGTTCTTCCTCAGTGCGTTGATCCGTAACCTCTCGTCAGCATAATCGAAAGCCATCTGTCTTCTCTTTACGTCCCGAAGCATCCTCCAGTCGACGTAGTAACTTCTCGCCTGCTCCACCGCTCCCCAGCAGCTCCTCAGGGCCTGCACACAGCGGCAGGCAGTTATGCACTGCTCATATTACGGGATAGTACGATCGGGACCCTAACAGACTAGCAGGAAAACCAAAGGATCACAACCAAAAAAATCTCTTGTGATCACAAGGCTGATGATTTGTGTCAATGCACACTGGTTATGTTCTACGATCAGGGACAGTCACATGGGGGTCTGGGGCCTAAACTCATGAGCTCACTTCTTGTAAAACACTACATTTTAACGCGCGGTGCATTTGCCTTTGTGGAAATCTACATGGATGAAATTCAGTTCTACACATTTGTCGATTAAATTGAGTCGACAAATACCGTAGTGGTGTTCGTGGAATATATATATATATATATATATATATATATATATACTCTAAACACTTGATAACTGTGTTCAAATAAATAGATAATGTGTTAGGTAATACAATAAAAAAGGCGTTTGTCATCAGTATAACTAAATAACTTAGCTTTAATTAGCTTTAGCTACGAAGCTAATGTCAGAGAGCTCGTTATCCCACTACACTACTGGAAACGTTGTTTTCTCCATCTCCATAAATCATCGGTGCAGTCCCTGTGGAAACAGTTAAGCCTACATATATACACATAAAGCGTTACAACAAAGTACTTTACCTGCTTCGGGGCGCAGGCGGTAGAATAAAGGGCATTTAAGCCTAAACATGTAATCCTGCGGGCCGCCATATTGAATGACTTTTTGTTCTACGGAACCACGGGAAGGATAATGACGTCACAGGGGAGCTATCGCCCCCTATCGGCCAGGAGTGGGACGGGATGCATGGAAACAAGTCTGCAGGTTTTTGTAGATCAATCTTGGAAACACATTTTCCGACCGATGTTGCAGTCATGTGATCATTTTTTGTTTTATTATAATTTGACATTTCACATAATTTATAATCAAGAAGGTTGACCTCCTCTTTGAATAAATATGTATAAGCTCTAACGACCTATTTGCAGGACCCTGTGGTTCTATGTGTACATTTATTCTGAGACACTTGATTGCATGATTAGATTTAGTTGTTCCCTTTTGCAGATTTGACAATACATTGCACGAGGAGTTAACACATGCTTGGGACTTGCAATTTTATATTCATGTAGTACTCCTTGAAAACCAGCAGGTGGCAGTAACGTTCTATGAGTTTGTAGGTGAGCCTGTTTCTTTCTCATCACCCACAAAGAAGTTTGGTCCTTCAATCTGAATCTAAACCTTACATGTGACTGAAATCCCATTCTTCAATCTTCTGAAACCCCAGACACATCTCTTCTCCCCTGACTCCACTAACAATGCAACTATTTATTCTCTAATACTCTCTGTATTAAGGAAGTGCATGTATTAAACAGTGTACTTTTTTTTATGGTCCAGTGGGGGCACCGTTATAAAACATGTTTATAGAAAATAAATGTAACAATCACAGCAGATTCCATTTCCGTTGTCCTAAATAATCCCAGTTATCCTGGCGCCTTGAGCAGATGCGTTGTTGGATAAATATTAACACATGACCATGCAGACTGTGCTTCCGCTATAAAGAGCAACATTATGAAGCCAGCTGCAGAATCTGGCAAAGGCTGGAATTAAATGAACAATTGCTAATTGCATTAATGTAGCTCATAGAACAGACCGTGGTTTTTGTAAACCTGATATTACATATAGAATAAATGGTCATTTATTGTTGTGGTCTTTTCATATCACTGTACTTGTAAAATTACATAGAAAAGCAAGAAAAAAAAGATTTTTTTGTTCAGTTTTTGATATTTGGAAAACAGCATTGTCATTTAACAACACCAGTGTTCGACGTTTTTTGGGCCCCGTTTCTTTTGGCTTTATACGCCTGAAGTGGCTGTTCCACGAGGGCAAAAGCGTTCCCTATGTAATGTATTCTAACCCCAAAGCAGAGATACGTCAAAGGCTTCAGAGGATCTGAAAGGCGACCTTCTACATTTCCATGTATTGTAAAATGTATGGTAAAGGCCAAGAGTAAAGTTTTGTGTTAGTTGTCAAAAATACTTTTCAGCTGGAGGAGTTTAAACACTTTTCCATCAGACCTTAAACATCCTGATTGCATTGTAGCTGTTTGACAGTTTGAAGAATGGGTGTATTAGGGTAACAATGGCTCGTGAATTTAATGACATTGGCTACTAGAAACATTTGAGCTGTTGTGTGAGTGTTCTGTGTTAAGGGACCAATAGAGAGGAAGTATTGCGAGACATTCTTGGCCCTTCAGACATTACAAGTGGATAATACCAACGACGGCCCAATAACAAGTCTCTTGTCGCTTGGCATCAGAGGAGCAATTGAATAGAAAGGTATCGCGTCGGTACGGTGTTTCAACAGCAGTGAACTTTCATTCCTTACAGAGGATCAAGACCTCAGGCTGCATCAAAAGAAAAGACTTGTGAGATTTGGGGGCAAAGCCATGCAATATAGAACTGATCTGTTTCTGGGATAGGTTAGGATTACTCAGCCGCATGGACAAGTGGGCTCATCCATGAAGATGACAGCGGAGCAGTAGAACATGGAGGGTCAACATGATGATTGGACTGTAGTATTGAAGCGCCATGTAGAATTTAAAAATCCACGAAACACTCTATAGAGACCTTACTGTCATCCACTTATGCCCAGGTGCATGGATGGACGATATACATTCCATATAGCAGAGCTTGTTTGTTTTTTAACCAATAAGTGCATCACGGTATGTATCATGCAAAACTGAGAAATACAATATATATATATATATATCCAGGTGGTCGTATGGTACAGTTAAATATGATTTGGATTTCAGAGGGAGGTTAAAAAGAAATTGGCATTTTTCTTTATTATTGCTTATTGAAGAAAAAAAACGAAAAATTAAAGCAAAGACACACATACTGTGTCGGAACATGTTTAAACTGCAGGGTAAACATGGCCACCATCAGGATGGCCTCTTTATGGATATAAGTCAACGTGTAAGCAGTCGCCAAGCTGCTGTGTTTCTGGGTGGGCTTTTCCAGCTTTCACCTAACTGATCAAACATTAGTGTCCAGTGAACATAAATCATCATTATAATAATAGTAATATAGCATTTTATGTATAAAGTGCTACAGAGCCAGTAGATAGTTACAAACAAACTATAACAGAAAATAATATAGCTGGCAGTGATTGAACACAAAGTTTAAAAAAAATTCCCTCATCATGGTCACATAATGAGACTGTGCTATTTATTAGCATATATATATATATATATATATATATATATATATATATATATATATAAATATATATATATATACATATATTTATAGCAAATATATATAGCAAATATATATATAGCAAATATATATACATATTTTTATATATATATATATATATATATATATATTTATATATGACATAAATATGAATAAAGCCTACCAAAGCTTACATTTGGCATCTAGAGGAGGGGATCTCAGTTTAGACTGTTCAAGGCCTCACGACCACATCTGAGCATATATTCCTCTGGTAGTTCAAATATTTGAAACCAGTTTTGAGTGCAGTCATCTCCAGCTGCCAAAACAAAATGGGCCTTATATTCCAATAGCATAATATTCTACTATATGGGGTCATAAAGTGATGAATGTTGCCATAGAAAACACATGTGTAGTGCCTCTTTGCACAACTTTGGCTTAATAGCTTACCAATGATTCACATATTCTTCAATTTATATAACTAAGTCATAATTAAAGATTGAAAGAAAATGTTTGCATGTGTTTCTGAATTATTAACGTGTCTTAACATACTTTTTTCTAACATTTTTAATCTGCTGTTTGGGACACATTCATTCAATAGGTTATAGATCAACGGCCTTATTGACAGATAAACTATGTGAGACATTTTTATTCTCTTTGGTCAATTTTAAAATATGTCTTACTCTTTATTTTTCTACAATATTATCTTACTTTCGCTCAGTGAGTGCCTATTGTAAACATATTACTCGTGTGATGTCCAGAGAGGGTTACGTCTTGACAGCCCAGCCTATACAAATGTGGTGAAGTGATTACAGACCATTTGAAATATTCCACTCTATAAAAGTAGAACCAAATCCATACAGTACCTTATGCACAGAGGAAAAACACATGAGCGTGAGACATTTCCTGTATTTCCGTCGCCGGGTAAAATATACAACTCTCCCTCGCTGCCTCTCTCCGGGAGAAGTCGTAAACTTCACCAGCAGAGCCGCAGCCTGCCAGCCTTCAACTGGACCATTGTCTTATTCCGGAAGTCTCCGACCGACTTCAAGCACATGTTACAGTATTTAAAGGGGATTTAATAAAATGAGCCATTCAGGCTGGATTCTTAAACACGAATGCAGTCGTACAACTTTATTCAAACGTTGTATAACGGCAGCATTTTTGGAGAAAAAGATTTGCCTGCATTTCATAAATAAACACATTACTGAAACAAATACTGTCAAAAATGTTCTCTGCAGTGTTTAAATTATACTTTTCATTCAGAGCATTTAATTTATGTATTAAATTCAACATGTTGCCAGATTGATTTCACTGTGACAACATGATTTGGTTATCTGCTGAATACATAATGGGATGAGGTAACAGACCCTGGATCAGCAGTCCGTTACGACACCTTCACTGACACGTCTGCATGAGAACTCCTCCTTAGTGTCCATTTCAAGCAGATACAGATCATTTAGTGGGAGGCCGTAACCCGACTGACTCGGAGGTCTCGGCTTTCCAGACCTTAGGAATGTCAATCATTCCCCGAGGAGAGACAGAGAGAGAGAGAGAGAGAGAGAGAGAGAGAGAGAGAGCGTGGTTAAATTTATGGCAATGTATGCAAGCAGGTAAATGTACCCTTGATTATAGAGTTCACACATACAACTTAAGGCAACTAATCACACAATAAAAACAGACCGGTCACAGCCTTCACAGAAAGAAACCCTCATTATAAGTAATAACAGAGTAACAACAACATGTTGGGTTTATATACCAAAGGAATACATGGTCACTGTACAGGGGACATTAATAATATCACAGGGTCTAGTGTTGTGATTAGAGTTACTCATTTCACTAATTAATTTATCATAATTATGAAATATATTTAGAAATATTACGTGAATAATTTCATGTTTTAAAAGTTAAATATGTAAAATACAAACATCGTATATTAAAAATAATTAAAAATAAGTTTACCAACGTCTTAAAAGTTAAATATGTAAAATACAAACATCGTATATTAAAAATTAATAAAAATAAGTTTACCAACGTCTTAAAAGTTAAATATGTAAAATACAAACATCGTATATTAAAAATTAATAAAAATAAGTTTACCAATGTCTTAAAAGTTAAATGTGTAAAATACAAACATCGTATATTAAAAATTAATAAAAATAAGTTTACCAACGTCTTAAAAGTTAAATATGTTAAATACAAACATCGTATATTAAAAATTAATAAAAATAAGTTTACCAATGTCTTAAAAGTTACATGTGTAAAATACAAACATCGTATATTAAAAATTATTAAAAATAAGTTTACCAACGTCTTAAAAGTTAAATATGTAAAATACAAACATCGTATATTAAAAGAAATATTAAAAATAAGTTTACCAACGTCTTAAAAGTTAAATATGTAAAATACAAACATCGTATATTAAAATTAATAAAAATACGTTTACCAACGTCTTAAAAGTTAAATATGTAAAATACAAACATCGTATATAAAAAAATATTAAAAATATGTTTACCAACGTCCGGTGAAACTGTGAAAATTCATCTCATCCTGATCAGAATGCAAACTGCATTCTCAAAACTCACAATAACACGTTTCTATTGAGGACATAAGGGTTTCACGACAGCAACGTGTGTGGCTTGTATGGATACGGGAAAACAGTAAACACACACACAACAACAGATGTCCTCTCTTCCCAGAATGCAAGAATGCAATAATGAAACCACTTGATAAATGTGTCCGACTTCTAAAGCTTTCATTTCTAATTTACGATGCTTACAAAAAAACACACAAACAGAGCGTCTCTACATTTTGGACATTTGGAAAATCAGGCCCATCAAACACATTAAATTCTCGACGCTGTGTGGGCATCAGGCGTGTGCATGATTGTCTCACAGCATCTGTTTCTTCATTTCCTCGTCCTGGCAGATATATTACAGGCTCAATATTATCAATCACAATATTGTAAGACTTGGAACTGAGTCTTTTGGGTCAAGTAAAAATGATGAGTCCCATCTGCAGATACGCGGCATTCACTCACTTGCTCTGAGGGGAGCAGTTTAAGAAAACCAACAACCCTTCCATTCAGATTCAAGAGCTGCTCCTCCATTTGTTTGATGCATAACCTCATAAAATCAAACATTAGCATCGTCGGCTGGTGTTTTCTCCCAATTCAGAAGCTATAAAGACGTATTTGTGAATCTGAAACGCCGTAGGATTGTATGGATAGGTGTTGATGTGATTGTCGAGGAGATGAACAGGAGCGCTTGAAGAAGACGGGATCTGAATTCCAAGAAATCTAGTTACTTTGGAGGGTAAGAAAAAGAGAGAGAGCGTGCGAGAGAAGGAGAGAGAGGGGATACAGGCACATCTGTGATTGTACTCAGTTACAGGACCACCAATGTTTTAGGAAGTGTAGGCAGTGAGCTTTGAAAACAAATCTTTCTTGACCAAAGAGCATCAGCTGAACACAAAGCTGAAATGCATCCTCCTTGTTAGAGTTTGAGGGAGTTCTTGCTTTTTCCATGTTTGTGCTTGAATTGTATTAACACAGCAGAGAAATGAGCTGTTTAAAGACCATGCTGGCCTGAATGCTGTGGTCTTTGTCACTGTAACTGGGTGCCTCCAGTTTCCAGTGGAGACCCTCAAGGTCCTGGCCATCAGTCAAAGGGTGCTGGAGCTCTGTTTCATGCAGATGTCTCAAACAGATGTTTGTTTTTTGTAATAGTCATACATGCTGCAGTAACTAGAACGGACACTCAGTAGAGCGCATACCTTCACATATCACAAGATTGGGCATTGAATTATGAACATGTTGGCATTAGTTGCATGCCAATTGGATAAAAATTGACCGTGCTACGGTAAAAAGAACCTTTTCATGACCTTGACCTTGACCTTTGAGCCGATCAATCCCAAAATATAATCAAATGGTCCCTGGATAATAAACAATCATCCCAGCAAATTTCATGCAATTCAGTTTAATACTTTTTGACTTATGTGAATAACACGCATGCATACAAATACACAGCGATCAAAACATAACCTTCCGCATTTTCAATGCGACGGTAATAGAATAGAAGAATAGAATATAAATATACTTTATTAATCCCCAAGGGGAAATTTG
Source organism: Liparis tanakae (assembly GCA_036178185.1). Classification (NCBI taxonomy): domain Eukaryota; kingdom Metazoa; phylum Chordata; class Actinopteri; order Perciformes; family Liparidae; genus Liparis; species Liparis tanakae. The sequence goes on from CM070098.1 coordinate 1,936,857, forward strand.
TCGACACAGTAGCACCAATAAACTAAACACGCGAGAATAAAATATAAATATAAGAAAGAAAGAAACAGTGACTGTGCATAAAGTATACAAAGAGAAATATAAAATAAAAAAATAAAAAAATTTATAAATATATATATATTTATAATTTTTTTTATTTTTTATATATATATATATATATTTTTATATATATATATATATACACACAACATATATGCAAATACAGCAGTGTAAAATTAAATTAAATATAGACAGTAATGAGTAATACAGGATTTAGTTTCTCACATATTTGAATTCTTGCAGGAGGCTAAAGTCCACGTATAGTTACTTTTACAGGAGGAATCTACTTGTTCCATTAACGCTAAAAAATGAGCATCAGCCACAAAGGTGGGAGAGCTGTACCTGCTCAGCTTGTGCCTTCCCAGAGTCTTACCTTGTCTCCTCCCTGAGGCAGAAATACTCGGTGCCACCGGTGAGTCCCTGAGATAAGAACGCGTGAGCGGTGTCAGGCGGTGTCGGGCGGTGTCGGGCGGTGTCGGACGGTGTCGGGTGGTGTCGGTCGAGGGGTCTCCACACAACGACTGGTGGATGAGCCGGTCCTGAGAACCGGTGTCCACGTCAGTCCATGCAGGAAACCCTGAGCAGCTGCAGACACCGGCTCATCCGTCTCACTGCAGCTCGACGGGCTGTCGGTTCCAATCAACTCATTCGCTAATGGACTCACACTCACTCCATGCAAATTAATAAGGACTCATTAATTATCGTTACGACGGCAGGTTCATTTGAGTTTGATGACGTCACAGGTCGAGGACACCGCCTTTGCTTTTGATATGATTGTCAGATTGTCAGGCGTGTTGAAATTAATCATTGAAAATCTGTAAGCGCGATGTTGTGACCGCTCACAGTAGTTGAACAACATTAGCAGACTATAACGGGCACTCGGTGGAGCGCATACCTTCACATATCACAAGATTGAGAATTGAATTATGATCATGTTGACATTAGTTGCGTGCCAATTGGATACAAATTAAAATGATAAAAAAGAAGATTTTGACCTTTTCATGACCTTGACCTTTGACCAGATCGATTACAAAATCTAATCAAATGGTCCCCGGATAATAACCAATCAAATTTCATGCTATTCGGTTTAATACTTTTTTACTTATGCGAATAACACGCACGCATACAAATACGCGGTGATTAAAACATTACCTTCCGCCTTTTCTATACTGTGGTTGGCAAAAAAACTCAACTGCTGTGTGCAATGAAGACAACTGGAGACATGGAACATGTTATAGTTCATGAACATGTATACAATGTGTATGTGTTTGTGTGTGTGTGTGTGTGTGTGTGTGTGTGTGTGTGTGTGTGTGTGTCTGCCAGTTTGTTTATATGTGCACAATGTGGTGGGCATCAAAGGGAGCTGAACACACACACATACACACATACACACACACACACAGAGACACACACAAAGCAAGGGCTTTGAAAGCAACAGAACAAACCATATGGCATTAGTTTCTTTCCCCCTGAATTGCTTAGGCTTTATCTACACTGCATCTTCTAATCTGATCTGCTCTCGCACATGTTCAGTTTCCACCGGGATGACATAAAGACAACCTCCGAGACATGAAGCGGACATTTACATCGATGCCAGCTTTGATCAGGTCATTTCTACGTAAACAATGAGACACGTTTGGATCCATGTCAGTCCTGTGGTCACACAAAGCCAAACTATAACAGTAACTATATATATATATATATATATATATATATATATATATATATATATATATATATATATATATATATATATATATATATAGTTACTGTTATAGTTATATAGTTATATACATATAGTTCTATATATAGTTATATATATATATATATATATATGTATAGTTATATGTATAGTTATATCTATGTATATAGTTATATCTATGTCTATATATATAGTTATATTTATATATATATATATATATATAAATCACTGTTAGATATAAATGCACAGCTTAATGGCTGCTGGCTGGAGCTTCGTAGCCTATAGGCTACGTACCTGAGGCCTACAGAAAGGAAATGCAACTATTCATAAGAAAAAGCTGAACACTTTCCTTCTTAATGTTCAAACGATAAAACATGTGTTGTACAAGGCATACCGTAATAAATAATGCAGTATTTAGCTCTTTAAGTGACTTGTTTAAACTATCACTTGATTATGATTCTTTTCTTTCCTGAACAATGTTAGCAGGTTCTCACATATTGTTATTCAAACTAGAAGTATATGAGCATCAGGAGGGCTGTTAATTGTCCTCAGTGGCAGGATAACAGGGCGATAGCAAAGAACTGCAGCGGGCGTAGAGGACCGGACTGTAAATTACTTCCTCTATTTAGCAAGCATTCAAACTTTAATCCCAAACTTGCGGAAGAGAACATTCCGGGAATGAAGATCGAAGTAGGTCAGCAATGCCCATCAGCTTATTAGTTCTGTCAAAAACCCTGCACAATTTAAGAATATTAAGAGTCTGATGTGTTTGATGTGTTAGTAATTTATTGCCTCATTATTTTGACTCTTTGATCAAATGCATGTGGGTAAGAGAAAGCACTGTGAAGTGTTCGCAACGAAACGAACAAGACGCATGTGGAAGAAGCCTAATTCACAAATAGCACTGCCTTTTGGTAATGAGGTTGTTCAATTAAGGAGAAGCTTTTCATTTTATTGTCACTAATAACTTTCCTCTCCTCTCGTATACCCATAGGAAAGAATGCGGCGCGTTGAGGCGTTTATTAACGACGCTTCTCAGCTTAAATGAGCCGTGTTTTAACTATTGTTGCCCGATCAAAATGTCCTAGCCCAAAGACAACATCTATCATTAGCTATCTGCAGTTTACGGGCTTTTTATTTACTGTTTCACCAACCACCAAATAAATACACGTATACGGGTCTTCCTTACACTTACAATGTAAGCATTCCTATACTGATAATGACTTGAAGACCCACACTGGTTTTCAAGCTTGTTTAGAGTTTAATGAACATGAGAAAACACTACGACCAATGTTACTAACCAGATTCCAACCTGCGGGAGTTTTAAAAGAGCCAATACTTTCCACTGTCATCAAGACACAAGAAACACAAGAAACACAAGAAACACAAGAAACTCAAGAAACTCAAGAAACACAAGAAACTCAAGAAACACAAGAAACTCAAGAAACACAAGAAACACAAGAAACACAAGAAACTCAAGAAACACAAGAAACACAAGAAACTCAAGAAACACAAGAAACACAAGAAACACAAGAAACACAAGAAACTCAAGAAACTCAAGAAACACAAGAAACTCAAGAAACACAAGAAACACAAGAAACTCAAGAAACACAAGAAACACAAGAAACACAAGAAACTCAAGAAACACAAGAAACACAAGAAACTAAAGAAACACAAGAAACTAAAGAAACACAAGAAACACAAGAAACTCAAGAAATACAAGAAACATAAGAGAACACAAGAGAATACAAGAAACTCAAGAAACTCAAGAAACACAAGAAACTCAATAAACACAAGAAACACAAGAAACACAAGAAACACAAGAAACTCAAGAAACTCAAGAAACTCAAGAAACACAAGAAACACAAGAAACTCAAGAAACTCAAGAAACACAAGAAACACAAGAAACACAAGAAACACAAGAAACTCAAGAAACACAAGAAACACAAGAAACACAAGAAACACAAGAAACACAAGAAACACAAGAAACTCAAGAAACTCAAGAAACACAAGAAACACAAGAAATACAAGAAACACAAGAAATACAAGAAACTCAAGAAATACAAGAAACATAAGAGAACACAAGAGAACACAAGAAACTCAAGAAACTCAAGAAACACAAGAAACTCAATAAACACAAGAAACACAAGAAACACAAGAAACACAAGAAACTCAAGAAACTCAAGAAACTCAAGAAACACAAGAAACTCAAGAAACTCAAGAAACTCAAGAAACTCAAGAAACACAAGAAACACAAGAAACTCAAGAAATACAAGAAACTCAAGAAATACAAGAAACTCAAGAAATACAAGAAACTCAAGAAACACAAGAGAACACAAGAGAACACAAGAAACTCAAGAAACACAAGAAACTCAAGAAACTCAAGAAACACAAGAAACTCAAGAAACACAAGAGAACACAAGAGAACACAAGAAACTCAAGAAACTCAAGAAACACAAGAAACACAAGAAACACAAGAAACTCAAGAAACACAAGAAACACAAGAAACTCAAGAAATACAAGAAACTCAAGAAACACAAGAAACTCAAGAAACACAAGAGAACACAAGAGAACACAATAAACTCAAGAAACTCAAGAAACTCAAAACACAAGAAACTCAAGAAACACAAGAAATACAAGTAACTCAAGAAACTCAAAAAACACAAGAAACTCAAGAAACTCAAGATCACACATCGAGTAAGAGGCTGCTGATGCAAAGTCAAGGTGAATCAAGTTTAGGAGAAAGCATCACAGGGGAGAGCAGATCCACCTCCGTCCACCTCCATAATGATGGCTGTAATGAGCACTCCAAGGCAGCACGTGAAACTGACAGATGGACAAAGTGGAAATCCGCAACTTGCTTTTTACAGTAAGTGCAGGGTAAATCAGTGAATAGACCGTACTTACGTCAAGAAGGTTGACCTCTTAGCTTTTTTATGGTCTGCATTTCTACAGTGTCGACTTCTGGTTTGTCAGAAGAAAGAGCAGGAATGAGGAGAGGGAAGGCAGTACAGACGGGCGTCCCATTAAAGGAACCGTGATATAAAATCCCCCCTGCCGTTACATCTGCTGCTAATACGAGGTCCGCGTCCTGACCATCGGCCGAGACCACCAAGAAACCGTCCCATTTCTCCAAAACTGTAGCGTCATGCAAGATACACTACCGTTCAAAAGTTTGGGGTCATCCAAACAATTTTGTGTCTTCCATGAAAACTCACTTTTATTTATCAAATGAATTGAACATTGAATAAAAAATATAGTGAAGACATTGACAAGGTTAGAAATCATGATTAATATTTGAAGTATTAATTTAGTTCTATAAACTTCAAGCTCAAAGGAAGGCCAGTTGTATAGCTTATATCACCAGCATAACTGTTTTCAACTGTGCTAACATAATTGCACAAGGGTTTTCTAATCAGATAGTAGTCTTCTAAGGCGATTAGCAAACACAAAGTACCATTAGGACACTGGAGTGATAGTTGATGGACACAGGCCTCTATACACCTGGAGATATTTCATTAGACGTTTCCACCTCGAAGAGTCATTTACCACATTAACAATGTATAGTCTGTATTTTTGATTCATGTTATCTTTATTGAAAAAACATGCTTTTCTTTGAAAAATAAAGACATTCCTAAGCGACCCCAAACTTTTGAACGTTAGTGTATAGTTCTCAAATCCAGGAGTCTGTAATTGGGTCCAAACATTTGCTGCTGATCTCAGATAAGCGAGTGTCTGTTCATGCCGATCACGATACACACATACCGGACATGCAAACTCCCGCTGCTTCACAACCAACTTCCGCCTCTTACGTCTCGTAGGATTTCTGCATATCAATGGTCAATGTGACGACCCTTTAAAGAATCTGTGGAGTTCTGCAGACCTGTCTGAGGTCCTGTCTGAGGGGGGCATCTTTTTTCAGATCATTCTGCATTATTCTTCATCTTCAAAGACTGCAGAGCTTTGTTCTTCTTTTAGAGAGTCTTTCAACATGATGACGGGAAATTCAAGGCGACGTGATTACTTAGTCTTTACTCTATCCGTACATAATTCAAAGCGTCTCCCTCTCTGATTATGGCCGACATGGGGAGAACGCTGTGCCACAGGACCAGATTTCAGGCTGAACATTACAGCCGCTGATTTTTCCAAGGACACATCCCAACTTCCAGAAGAAGTGTAAACTATCTGTAATGGCTCTGTCATTACGGAGCATCCGGTGATTTATTCACGGCTGTCCTCGGGCCCAGAGGAGCAGTTTGCTTCTGAAAGCACTGCAGCAGAATGACAGCTATTATCCGTGTTGTGTTTCCCTCAGTGCTGACAGCATGGTCCTTGTCCTTTTGCTTTCATTCTAAAGCGGTCAAATATGATGATTCTTCATTCATGGCTCACCCATCATCATCATCATCATCATCATCATTGTGTCCTCAATAAACACTAAGTGTACTAACCAAACCTTAAAGCAGATGTAGTAAATACTTTCAGGGTGGCAGCGGTTCAACGGTTATTACCTTCGCATTGAAAATGCGGAAGGTAATGATTTGATCGCAGCGTATTTATATGCGTGTGTGTGTGTGTGTGTGTGTGTGTGTGTGTGTGTGCGTGTGCGTGAGTGTTAGTCGCTTAAGTAAAACAGTATTAAACCGAATCGCATGAAAATTGGTGGAATGATTGGTTATTATCCGGGGACCATTTTTCTTTTTTTAAACAATGTATTTATTGATTTTCAGTCTACAGGTCACACCAGGTTGAATATCAACAGGACAATAAACTGCAAACATGTTCACCCTGTTCCCCCTCCCATAATAATAAAGTAACTAAATAATAGTTAAATTAAAAACAGATAATGAAAAGAAAATGAAAAGAAAGTAAAAATAAACATAAAAATATACTTTTTTTTTTACATCTTCATTTTGATGGAGGTCTAGAGTACATCTACATTTTGATGGAGGTCTAGAGTACATCTACATTTTGATGGAGGTCTAGAGTACATCTTCATTTTGATGGAGGTCTAGAGTACATTACAAACTGAGTAATGGGTGTTTTTGTTGTTGTTTTTCCTACTAGTCAATGTACATAATCAGACAGTTGTCCTACTCCCCCCGAGCCTGTTCTTGCTGAAGCAAGTGGCCAACATTAGTATTGTGCCTTAAGAAATACCTAAAAGGTCCCCAGATATTATCAAAAATATTTTGTTTACGTCAAACAATATACATCGTCTTTTCCATTGACATGTTTGAGGCCATTTCTTTCACCCACATACCAATTCTTGGGCCATCAACACTTTTCCAATTAACGGCAATTATACGTTTAGCTTGTAATATACACATTTAAATGAATGATGCTGTAGCTCAGTGCTCGCCCGGTGATAAATAGGCAACATGTGCAAACACGCCGCATCATATTGGTGAAACTGTGATTACAGCTTGAAAAATGGCCAAAATATAACCAAAAAGAATGGGATTTGCCATTTAAATATATTTTTAATTTTAATTTATTTTCCAAAATGTTAATTAAACCAGTTTGCATTGATTTGTATGCATGCTCTGTCATTGTTTATTTGAAATAATTGACTAAATGCCGTCTTTTATTCACTGATCCATGTCAGTCACGGTTTTCATATTTGCTAATCGCCTCCATGTGAGCCGAGCTCTACGGCGCCTCGCATCTGAGCAGATATGGGGTAAAAAAGACCAAACGGACCATAGTTTCCCATCACGTCAAAGAGTAAAAGCACAAGCAGCTCCACCGGGCTCCTCGGCTCAGCTCCGGTTTCACTCCAACAATCCCTCAGTCCTCTGTGTTCCTGCAGGAATTTGAAACTTATATATTTAGAGACAAACAGCCGCTGTCAGGGTAGAGTATCGCCAACCTTGACACCTCGGTCCGTGTGGATGGGCACGGCCGGACGGAGAAGCTGATAGATGATAGAAGTGTATAGATACCATGTGACCATCATGCCAGAAGGGATTTTTTTAATCAAGATTATGGTTTATCCGTCGGCTACATATATGTTGTGTATATATACATATATATTTTATTTTTTCATTTTTTAAAGTTTATATTTCACTTTGCATACTATACTTTATGCACAGTCACTTTCTTTCTTATATTTATATTTTATTGTGTTTAGTTTATCGGTGCCACTGTGTCAACAAATTTCCCCTTAAAGTATATTTCTATTCTATTTCTATTCTTCTCTATTCTTCTATTGAAGGACTTGGCCTGTCATGCATCCTCACAGCATGTTTAGTGGCCTTGCAGAAGAATATTATGGGGAGAATATGACATGAATGTCAACTCAAATCAAGATTTATTGGCGTCTTATTGATAATGATCCAACAATAAATGCCCCAAAGGAATCTTGTGATCATTATCACACATTTTCTTTAATAACGCACAACCTTCCAGGGGGATTTACCCGTAGAATAGAACGGCTTTTATTCCTCTCTATCTTTAATGGGCTCCTTAGCCCACGGCTATAGCCATGTCCTTTCAATCCAACTTTGCTCTAAAATGTATTTTGACAAATATAACCTCGCCCAAGTGGTTCCCTCCATCCTAAGCCGACTTCCTTGGCTTTGATATTTCCCCCTTGAATACGACCATTATCCAGTAACTGAGCTCCAGACCCTATAATGCGTCTGCTAAAGAGATTAATTTCAACCTCTTCTGCTACAGAAAGCAAACATTTCCTGGGAAGTGGGAAAATATTATTATTTTAAAAATATATTTAATATGTGACAAACGTGTTGAGACTACGAAGAAGCACGATAAGAGACATTAAAAGAGAAGTAAATGCTGCTCATTATCGCTCTCCTCCTCCTCCTCCTCCTCCTCCTCCTCCCCCTCTCCCTTTTCACTTCAGGAGGAGAGCAGACCCTCCCTAACTAACTGCCCATTGGCCTACAGGCATTTGGAAGAGAGTTTAGCAATTGAAGAGAGGGAGCGAGCAAAAGTTAGAGGCAGTGTGGAGGTCTTTGAATCGTCAACAGGTGGCAGAGAGAGAGAGAGAGAGAGGTGCGGTAACGTTGAGAAAAGAGAGAGAGAGAGAGAAAGACAGTGGAGGAGGAGAAAGTGAAAGAAAACCCTCAAGGGTAAGGCAACATTTTAATTTAATCAGTCTCAGTGATTTATGCACAGGACTTAATTTGTTCTGTCTTCAATATGTCATCTTTTGAATCGTAGCAGTAGTTAACGTAATCGTCCAATTAACCTGAATGTTACGCTTTTTTTGTGTTTAATTGGTAGGTTTTGTTCAGTTTAATGTGATTAAAATTAATTTCTTTTAGGCCACTTCTAATCACGGCGCTAGAATAAACGGAAGCAAATTCCCCAAGAGGAAAGAATACCTCGCTGACGGTTGTTATTTTAAAGGTGTCTCCCTTTCTCTCTTTCTCTCTATCTCTCTGAGCTGGCGTTTCCATCACACTCTCCTCTCCTCTTTCTCCAGGTCTCACCTCTTCTTTTATATCAAGCGGGCTTTGATAAAGTACGACTTGGATCTGACCTGTGTTGTCAGTTACATGACGGTCTAAAGTTTAACTTGACACCAGGAATGTGTGAAGTGTCTGCAGACCGGTGCTCCTCTTAGGTTAGTTTGGGTTTGTATGGCAGCACTTAATCAATTAGAACTTTATGGAAATCTTCATCGGTGATGAGTATGTATATGAAATGGGACTCTGAGATATCCAATGCATAATATTGCATCCACAAAAAAAAACTGTAAAGAATGGGATATTGAAAGTATTTAAACTGTACTAGAGTATACGTTTGAGGTATACTTTTAACTAATTATTTTTATATAACGCTACTTTATACATCTATTTCACTATCTCTTACAGGAAAATATTGTATTTTTTACTCCAGTACATTTATTTAACATAAGCAATTTTACAAATAAAGAACTATAAACTGATCATTTGATGATATATGATGATTTGCTATTGATTAAACTACCAACCTGTTGATGAGTCAGTAATTAATCCAACAAATATTATAATAATATAGCAGAAGAAGAGTGATTCTCTAGAGTGAACATCTTTCCTCTCGTGAAATGTTAATGCAGGACTTCCTCCACTGTTGCTGAACGAATCATGTATTAATAAGTTATTATTGTAGTTTGTAAATGTGGATGAGTTTAAAGACAGTTTGAACTCAAAGATCTGAAGACATTGTTGTATAAATAAACACATTCACTTTCCCTTCGGGGCAGCTGTGACAGCCTTTAACTTCAGCAAAAGTGTCCGTGGGTTATTATTTATGATTCGTATCTCAGTTCCGCATTGTATTGTAGATAATCCTATAGTGTGCATCAACAAAGCGGCCACACTTCTAATAATAAATAATAAATATTCGTATCGACTAGGGTGCCGGGGTGATGGATATTCTCACAGGTCTGTCGATCCAGTAGATTTACTTTTAATGCTACTGTGCTGGCTCAGGGAATAAACAGAAGCACTCGCAAAATGAGCTACAGATGTGGGCCCTCAGCCATGTCAAATGATAGAGAGAGTTAGAGACAGACAGAGAGAGAGAGAGAGAGAGAAGCCTGAGTGGGTGGCTTGTAAATAAAAGTGTTCAGATGGCGTAACCTCACTGCTCTCACAGAAACCTCACAACTTTATTTCATTTACTCTCACTGATTGAAAATGTCTCCATGCAAGGGACAAACTTTATTATTATTTCATAAACCTATCTCCGTCCACAACTTCTAGGCTCGGGTTTTTATTAATGCTCAGGCTCAGGAAGAAGGGAAGGAAGATGGGAATGAAGAAGGGAAGGATGAGGGGAAGGATGAAGGGAATGAAGAAGGGAAGGAAGAGGGGAAGGTGGAAGGGAAGGAAGAAGGGAAGGTGGAAGGTAAGGATAAGGGGAAGAAAGAAGGGAAGGAATAGGGGAATGAAGAGGGGAATGATGAGGGGAAGAAATAAGGGAAGGAAGAAGGGAAGAAAGAAGGCAAAGGAAGATGGGAAGGAAGAGGGGAATATAGAAGGGCAGGATGAGGGGAAGAAAGAAGGGAAGGAAGAAGGGAAGGAAGAAGGGTAGGTAGAAGGGAAGGAAGAAGGGAAGGATGAGGGGAAGAAAGAAGGAAAAGGAAGATGGGAAGGAAGAGGGGAATGAAGAAGGGCAGGATGAGGGGAAGAAAGAATGAAAAGGAAGAAGGGAAGGAATAGGGGAATGAAGAAGGGAAGGATAAGGGGAAGGAAGAAGGGAAGGAAGAAAGGAAGGAAACGTCCAGTAATGTGCTACCGCACATAAAGGCTTGACCTAGCTGTTTGTTGTTGTTTTTTGTTGCTTTTTGTTAAACCCTCCCTTCTGAAGCAGTTCTGTCTTCCTGCTTTAGTATTTAACATGTTGACTTGGAGTCATAAATGACAGTCAACTCCTCTTTTAAACATGAATGTGCAGGAAACTGATGCCAAACCGAAGTTCAATATATGCATGTTACTGGTTCACCGGAGAGTAACCAGTGAAGGCCTCGAGTCTCACAGTAACTGAGTAAAAACCTTCTGTGCTGCTTTGTCACGGCGGCCGGTTGATGCTGAGTACGTCTAGTATTTCATTTAGTTGTTGCTACTCGTTCCTATTATTTCACTGCTGTCTTCATTCTTTAATATAACTTCAAGTAGCCGATACAATGTAAACTATACTAGAGGATACACCTTCTTCCATCCATCCATTGTTCCTGTATTTCATCCATCCATCCATGCATTTATTCATTAATTTATACATCAATCTGTTGTTTACATTTTGTTAACACTGCTAAGTATAAAGACTTTTCATTTGAACTCGTGATTGCTGCACCGCTTTGCAGATTAACGAAGGTGCCGTCTTCTTCAAAGCTGATACTGCAAAATTAAAATAAGCCAACAATGCGCGCTAAGAATCTTGTTCTCTCCGTATTTGCCGTATCGTGGCTGAGGTCTTTATCGCCACCTAATGGCACAGCGAGTCGTTGGAAGTAGTTCTTTTTCAAAAACTATCTGTTTATGCATATACATAATATGTATATACACTACCGTTCAATAGTTTGGGGTCAGCCACCAAGACAATGTTGTGTTTTCAATGAAAACTCACACATTTATTTATCAAATGAAATGCAAAATAAATATCAAATATATTCAAGACATTGACAAGGTTAGACATAATCATATTAATTTGAAATATTAATTTTGTTCTTCAAACTTGTGGCTCAAAGGAAGGCCAGTTTTATATCTTCTCTCACCAGCATAACTGTTTTCAGCTGCGCTAACATAAAAATGGTTTTCAAGGGTTTTCTACCCCTCCGTTAGTCTTCTAAGGCGATAACACAATGTACCACTAGAACATGGAGATGGGCCTCTACACACCTCTGTAGAGACTTCATTAAAAACAGATGTTTCTACCTAGAATACTCATTTACCACATTAACTATGTAGAGAGTGTATTTCTCATTAATTGAATGTTATCTTCAATTAAAAAAAAGTGCTTTTCTTTGAAAAATATGGACATTTCTACGTGACCCCAAACTTTTGAACGGTAGTGTACATGATGTGTATATGACTCAATCATCCATCCATCAACCCTTCTCTCTAGAAGTGACTCTTATAGGTGACTGCCCTACTTCCGTCTCCAGTCCCCATTTCCTCTCCATTAATACGTCCATCTGTCTCTCTCTCCCACACCGGGACGTTCTCAGCTCTGAGTAGCGGCCCTCTCTTGTGCATGGAAGGTCACGGTGCTATCTCCTCCTCGAGAAATACAAATGGCAATCATCAAATAAAAACCTTGACAGGGAGCCATAAACACGCTTGTTGAGCGTCTCTATGCGGCCGTGTCCAGTCCCATTCCACTCGGCTGGAGCTCACCGTCTATAATGTGGCTAACTGCTGGACTGTCACTGACTCAGGAACTGTCTCTATCATTCTCTCTCTCTCCTCTTCACTGTCTCTCACTCACTTAACCTCTCTCTCAATAAAGTCTTTTCATCTCTGTTTCCTTTATTTTCCATTTGTCTCCCTCCTGCTCTTAATGTCTTGGTATAACTCATCTCTAGTTTGCCCTCCAAAGTCTCGGACACTGATAAAAGACTCACTGAGGTTTTAGCTCCCACACAATTTCATAGCTTGGATTTCTTGCTCAGTCTCCAACCTCAAGCTTCTGACCAGCAGCAATTAAACAGCTGGAACAACCAAACAAGGTCAGCTGAATTGAATTAGAAACATGTCATGATAATTACATGTGTGTCCAAAGGACGGGAGACTTAAGAATCACAGAACTACTCGGTTTACAACCTGTGGAAATCATTAGAGGGAGGAGCCATAGGCCAACATGTATTTAACTGAAATAGTATTCAAGAGAGTATCTTTCCACCTCAGCTATCCTTTCTTAGAATCTCTGTTCATCTGATAATGGTATCAATGGAGGGTTGGCATGTTTTTGATTAATTTGGGAATGAGTACAAAGTGTTCGGTGGGATTTTTACCTTCTCATTGAAAATGCGGAAGGTCATGTTTTGATCGCCGCGTATTTGTATGCGTGTGTGCGTGTTATTCGCATAAGTCAAAAAGTATTAAACCGAATCGCATGAATTTTGGTGGGATGATTGGTTATTATCCGGGGACCAATTGGTAAGATTTTGGGATCGATCGGGTCAAAGGTCAAAGTCATGAAAAGGTCACACTCTTCTTTTTACCATAGTCAATTTTTATCCAATTGGCATGCAACTAATGCCAAAATGTTCATAATTCAATGCTCAATCTTGTGATATGCGAAGGTATGCGCTCTACCGAGTGCCCATTCTAGTTTAGATCTGTTTTTGTCCATGCAGATTCTGCACTTTTCTATCTGTTAAAATTGTCGATGCTATACAAGCAAATGCTTTGATTCTCCTTCAGTCGATTCCTCTTTTTCAAAGTTACTACATAAAAAAAATAAAAAAATAATACTCTATTCAACTTTTATAGTTTCAACACTTAAATGTTTTTTGTTTAAAACCTCTGGGATAAAGGTTTCTGGTTTCTCTTTTCCCGTTTCTGTCTTTGGTTACAAATCTTATATCTTATATTCAGGATTGTTATGACGTTTGCAGAGCATGCATGTTCCATTAATTATCCCGTATGACTTTAAACAAATCCAACATATTTATTTAAGTATGTGAGCTACTGTATATTGCGATGCACTTTTTCCAGCTGTCGAGCATCACACAGCCGGACCCGCAACGTTTTATTACTGAGCTTTCTTTCAGTTACTCGATTAGAGGGTTTATGTTTCCATAGACCACACAAGATCTGCAGTATGATCGACTTTTACAACAGAATCTTAAAGGACCCATCGTATGCCCATTTCTCCACAAGTTGATCTGGTTCCTTGGGGTCTTCATGAAATGTTTGTAACATATTTTGGTCAAAATACCACAAGAATCATTAAACAGCCTTTGTACCTGTCAGAAACACCTCCCCAAAGACTGACCTGTTCTGAGTGCCTGTCCCTTTAAATGCTAATGAGCCAGCTCCCCCCTCCAAGGCCATGTGGCCACACCCCCTACATGGGCGTGCTTCAACATCTACGTAGACGTTGGTGCTGATCCCATTGGACGACCTCAAACACATCGTTTCTGACATAGAGGAACCACAACAAGACAAGGGAGTTGTTGTGTTCCAGAGTTTTTGTGTTGGGAGACATGCCAGATACCCACATTAACTATAGAAGCACTAAGAAAGTGGAATTTTTCATAATATGTCCCCTTTAAATTCAAACCAAAGTCCAAAAAAGACCAATTAAAGGAACAGGCGTAGTATTTTGAAAGCATGTACTTTGGAAGACCCTTTCTGCTCCAAGGTTTGAAGTTCACGTCATGCCCCTGTCACTCTCATTAGACACAGTGACATCATCAATGCGGATGAGTTTCTGAAGCTCTGGAACTATTTATCCTTCAGGGGAGAGCAACACGCTCTCTGGCAAAGTGATGACGGCTTACTTTCTGCTGCCTAACTCAGAGTACAACACACACACACACACACACACACGCACACAAACCACATTGACGGTGGTTCAGGTTTCCTGAGATGAAAAATATACAGTCGTGTGGCCCACTGGATGTAATGTAACTTGTACATTGTTCAGATAGTATTTCAGTCCTCGGGTCTCTACGCTGGCTGCAAAGTACAAACGTGACCCTCCTTCAACCCGGAGTCTCCGGCCCAGTCAGCCGGGACGACAAACGTTTACAGCTTCGGTCGTCTGTCACACGTTGTTCATGCAAGAGATCCAATCTCTACAAAATAATCATGCAATAAAAAACAGATGGGATATATATTTCATCTCCACATGAAGATGTGTCTCATGCCGCCGTGTGTGAGAATCTTGGAAGTGGACGTGATTTGCTTTACAGTCCACAGGGAGGAGTTTAGTTTCTTCTTTCAGATGTTTTTAATGTGCAAGGTAAA
>CM070098.1:1957045-2074545 GCA_036178185.1 Liparis tanakae
CAGCGAGTCATACCAGGCCCCTGAAACAAGAGCAGCTAAATACAAATTCAGACATAATTATTTCAATTAATTTAGTATTACTAAATAGGAATTATTTTATATCAATTAATAAATCCAATGAGGTTTCAATTTTTACATTTACGAGTAACTACAGTTGTTTGCTACAACTCTAAGATCCGTAGAAACACTTCAGTTTTGAGTAGTTGCCAAATGAATGTTTACAACCTGGTAAAATGCCGGTTAAATGTTCCTGACACATTGTTGCCTTCACATTGTATTCCTTATTTTGTGTGAGCTATACTTGCTCCAAAAACAAGAGGTGTAGCACAATTCAAAGAAGGAAACCAAAAAGTTTCAAACTAAATCTTCATATGATTTAAATGATCATTTCTGATATTTTTTTATAAATTTCTCAGTTTATTTATTCTCTTATCCTCTCTCTAAGGAGCAGTCTATTTTAAACACATTTCAGCTTTAGCTATCTTGCGATGAATGCTGATTTTGGTGATTTATTTGGTGATATGAAGAAAACGCTGCACAGTTCCTCGCTGAAGTGTTTCTGACTCCACCTGAAGTGAAAGCCGTCATGGTGACAGCCACGGTGACCTACTTCTGGGAATTCAAAGCATCTCTCTGACAGTTATTTCAGAGGGAGCAGCTGATGGCGTCTTTTCAGTGGACTGACCCTGTGACCTCTGACAGTTATGGCCTCTACATAACATTTCACATCAGGGTCACAGACTGTAATACCACGGGAATATAAGAACGCCCGTCCGTCTGTTTACCCTCCCAGAAGAATCATTGCTTTTCCTGCTAAATGCACTTCTCGCTGCACTTGCTATGACGGTACAGCCTCAGGGCCAGAGTACAAAATTGCATTTTATGGCAATTTAAGGCCAGGCGAGCAGAAAGGTGAGCAGAGCAGTGAGGCATGTACCGCTTAATGCACAGAGTACACACTGTGACAGGTATTTCAAAGGTTGTCTTGAAGATTCAGCTGCAGATGAACGGCACAAAATGTTCCTTTTTCATACGGCTTGTATCTCGGACTGCAGAATAATACTTTTTTAATTTAAAAAAGTAGAATAATAACCTATATATATATATACACTACCGTTCAAAAGTTTGGGGTCAGCCACCCAGACAATGTTGTGTTTTCCATGAAAACTCACACATTTATTTATCAAATGAAATGCAAAATGAATATTAAATATATTCAAGACATTGACAAGGTTAGACATAATCAAATTAATTTGAAATATTAATTTTGTTCTTCAAACTTGTGTCTCAAAGGAAGGCCAGTTTTATATCTTCTCTCACTAGCGTAACTGTTTTCAGCTGCGCTCACATAAAAAGGGTTTCAATGTCAAGGAATAATCTGTTTATGAAAAATGCAAAATAAAAAGTTATATAAAAAAAAGGTGTCTCAAGGGGGTTCTACCCCTCTGCTAGTCTTCTAAGGCGATAACACAATGTACCACTAGAACATGGAGATGGGCCTCTACACACCTCTGTAGAGACTTCATTAACAAACAGAGAATAGTCATTTACCACATTAACTATGTAGAGAGTGTATTTCTCATTAATTGAATGTTATCTTCAATTTAAAAGAAAGTGCTTTTCTTTGAAAAATATGGACATCTTTAAGTGACCCCAAACTTTTGAACGGTAGTGTATATAAAACCTCCGGGCTAAATGTGTCCACGGTATTTCTTTCTCCACATGTAACCCAGAGCACCAGCCAGGGATTGTTACCGTTTGTCACACATGCCCACTGAAAGAAGCTCCACAACCAATTGCAGGTCCTGAACCAGTCTTCCCAGTAGGTCAACTATGTCAAACCCTTGATGGGGATTTGGTTTCTTCAAGCTGGGGTTTGCTCCGTACAGCCGGAGCACAGCTAGAAGCAGATCTGCAGTAGCCGCTGGTCGGGGGAGTCGGGGGGGAGTCCAACATCAACAGTGGCAAAGTGTCAGAGGAGAAGTCAGGCAGCAAGGGAAAGTGTGAGGTGAAAACACAGGGTGTTGTTTTTAGGTGTGAGTAGCAGTGGTGGTACTAAACACTGGGAGGAGAGGCATTCTTTGTTTTATGTGGCTATTTGATCATTTCAGCACTCGGGTGATGGATGTCGATCAGCTCCCGCTGAACACAGACTAATATGGTTTTAAATATGGCATAATTCCGTCAATTATTGTCATACTCATTATTTTTTATTATTTACACTACCGTTCAAAAGTTTAGGGTCAGCCACCCAGACAAGGTTGTGTTTTCCATGAAAACTCACACATTTATTTATCAAATGAATAAAAAATGAATAAAAAATATATTCAAGACATTGACAAGGTTAGACATAATCATTTTAATTTGAAATATTAATTTTGTTCTTCAAACTTGTGGCTCAAAGGAAGGCCAGTTTTATATCTTCTCTCACCAGCATAACTGTTTTCAGCTGCGCTAACATAAAAATGGTTTTCTAGGGTTTTCTACCCCTCCGTTAAACTTCCAAGGCGATAACACAATGTACCACTAGAAATGAATACGTAACACACAGCGCTGTGCCATTAGTGTCTGATTTAATATAGAATATATACTATTCCCTTTATGAAAATACATGTATATTGTATTAAATATGTATTTATGCTCATTTTAAATATCTATATTTTTAATCTCCCGTAGCCCCTGTAGTGCCCTCCCGTACCTCTAGGGGTGCACATACCCCCATTTGAGAACCTCTGGCTTAGAGAACCAATGGTGCAGTAACAATAACATACTTTTGCCTCTTGTCTACCCATGAGAGTACAAAAGGAAAGTTTACCAACCACCTTTAATGAGATAATCTGAATTTAAAGCAAGGGAGATTATTACAAGTGAACACAGTAACTTCTTTAGCGCTGCGGAAGCTTTGGATGTAACGCTCTTTGTCACACATGTTTGAGATTATGTTCAACAAAGTGTTTCCTTTCATTTTCAGCCTTAACTTAAAACCATTTTTGCCCGCTTCAAGTTCTGAATTGTTTTAGATACTTGATTGACATGTTTAATATTTACAAGCAAATGGAAAAGATAACGAGACACAGGAACAAATAGAAAGAAACCAACGTCTGTTTCCCATTTTAATTTGTCCTAACTTGATTTAAAAAAGCCCAATCATGTGTTTTTAGTTATACTTCTCTCAGATAAGACATCAATCACTCCTATTTTCCACTTTTCCCAAACTTAATATGTAAATGATTCACCCCGGTTGCTGAGATATTATGAAATGAAATGAAATATACTTTATTAATCCCCAAGGGGAAATTTGTTGACAACAGAAGCAGCCCGATAAAACTAAACACAATAAAATATAAGTATAAGAAAGAAAGAAAGAAAGAAAGTGACAGTGCATGAAGTAAAGTGTGCAAAGAGAAATATAAAATACAAAATAATATAAAATAAAAATATATATGTATATATATACACAGCATATACACAACATATATGTAAATATAAATAGAGCACTGTAAAATTAAATTATATATATATATATATATATATATATAAAGTAAAGTGCAAAGTGTGTGTATGTGTGTAGTGTAAATGAAATGTGTGCAGTGCAGCTCAACAGTGTAAGTATGAATTTGAATATTTACAGTGAGTTATTGTACGTTTCTGACAGGAGGTTATTTGAGTTAACGATGGTCGATAGTTCTGCTTCGAGTAGCAACAGGGGGATATTAACTGCTGCTGGATGGAAAAGGGTTGCTATAACATTTGAGAAGAATATGAATCTTCCTGACTTCTGAAGCTCTGTGTCAACTCCTCCTTTGGCAAAAGAAAGCGCTCGCTACCCATCTCACATCTTCCCCCTTGGAAACAAATGCATACGTTTCCGATACAGTGAGTCATCTGAATGTACCGTCTGGCATTTATTTCCATCTATCATCGTCTCCTCAGCACTGCTGACTCACCGTCTTCTGCACTTTGGCTGTTTGTATGTTATTGTACTCCTCCTCCGTAGTTATACACCTTCTGATTCGCCCTGATCATATTTATTTCACATCGTCTCCATTCAGCTCCTTTGGCCTCGTATAACGGCTGAAATGCAGAATGTATTTAATTAAATTTTTTCAATTCAGTTTATTTGTATAGCCCAATTTCACAAATTACTAATTTGTCTCGGAGTGCTTTACAATCTGTACACATAGACATCCCTGACCTTTGACCTTTGACCTCACATCGGATCAGGAACAACTCCCTATTAACCCTTCAGGGGGAAAAAGGGAAGAAACCTTCAGGAGAGAACAGAGGAGGATCCCTCTCCAGGATGGACAGAACAATAGACGTCATGTGACCAGAAGGACAGATTTAGAGTTAAAATACATTCAACTAAAGGGGCACTCAGTAGAGTGCATACCTTCGCATATCACAAGATTGGGCATTGAATTCTAAACATTTTGGCATTAGTTGCACGCCAATTGGATAGAAATTGACCGCGCTATAGTAAAAAGAAGATGTTGACCTTTTCATGACCTTGACCTTGACCTTTGACCCAATCAATCCCAAAATCTAATCAAATGGTCCCCGGATAATAACCAATCATCCCACCAGATTTCATGCGATTCGGTTTAATACTTTTTGACTTATGCGAATAACACACACTCACGCATACAAATACGCGGCGATCAAAACATTACCTTCTGCATTTTCAATGCGAAGGTAATGAATATGACAGTGTGTATGAGTGTATGAATAGTTCATAGTCGGCATATTCCACGATGGAGACCTCCACGATCCATCAGGCAGATGGAGGTAGAGAGGAGGAGTGGGCGGAGTCTCAACAGTGGGCGGAGTCTCAACAGGGCAGTGGCGTAGTTTAACAATATCACACAACCAGGCATTGCTTTTGTTCATGATTCTCTGGTTTATTTATCAGTTTGAGTTCCTGTAGGTGTTTGAAGACGGTAGCCGTATAATATTGTTATTAAGTTCTTCTGAGGCTGTCGCCAAAATACTGCTCCACTGGTCCTGCAAATTGCCACCGTGCATACAAGGTGATTTGTTTACGCACACTAAGTACATTGATTGAATGCACATGAGTTATTCTCACATCAAATAGTATTATTAATAGGTTGATCATTCTCAAATAGGCTATACATCACGCCTAATTGGAAAGAAATCCAGCAATATGATGTCAAATGAAACATTCAACACCCCCATAAAGCCTGAATGGAACGATCCTTTGCTTCTTAAAGGGGACATATTATGAGAATTCCCCTTTCTTAGTGCTTCTATAGTTAATGTGTGTATCTGGCATGTCTCCCTACACAAAAACTCTGGAACACAACAACTCCCTTGGCTTGTTGTGGTTCCTCTATGTCAGAATCGATGTGCTTGAGGTCGTCCAATGGGATCAGCACCAACGTCTACGTAGATGTTGAAGCACGCCCATGTAGGGGGTGTGGCTACATGGCCTTGGAGGGGGGAGCTGGCTCATTAGCATTTAAAGGGACAGGCACGCAAAACAGGTCAGTCTGTGGGGAGGTGTTTCTGACAGGTACAAAGGCTGTTTAATGATTCTTGTGGTATTTTCACCAAAATATGTTACAAACATTTCATTAAGACCCCAAGGAACCAGATCAACGTTTGGAACAATGGGCATATGATGGGTCTTTTAAGCACACTTTTCCACCACGTTGATGGTCTGGCAGTTGAATTGGGCTCCTTACACTTGAATCATTGAATAGTCGACTATTCGGCGTCAGCTCTAAAAGTGATACACGTTTTATTAAAATGTGCGATAACCTCTGTTCATTCTGTTGTCTCTGTCTTTGTCTCACGCTCTCCGTCAGTCGACGGTCCTCAGGGTCTGCGCCTGGTCCAGATGACGGACGTTTCCCTCCTGGTTGAGTGGGAGTCAGTTCGCGGGGCAGAGTATTATATTCTGACATACCACCCCAAAAATGACGAGAGTACCCAGAAGCAAGTACGTTTGTTTTATTCTTGGTGATTTCTATAAATATCTCAAATAAATGACCATATTGTTCTTTTCATTTGAACTCTTTTCTCTCTACTGTGTCCTAGATGCGTGTTTCCAACACGGAGAGCTCCTACCTCATCTCAGGCCTGACTCCCGGGGTCACTTACATCGTCCGGGTGGTCGCTGTCATCAAAGACATCCAAAGTGAAGCGGACAAGATGGAAGCCACCACAGGTGAGAACAGGACCCAAAAACACCAACGGGGTCCTAAAATGTGTCCGGCACTCTTTTGTCTAAATGAGCATGATTCAATTCAATTCAGTTTATTTGTGTAGCCCAATTTCACAAATTACAAATTTGTCTCGGAGTGCTTTACAATCTTTACATATAGACATCCCTGACCTTTGACCTCACATCGGATCAGGAAGAACTCTCAAATAACCCGTCAGGGGGGAAAAAGTGAAGAAACCTTCAGGAGAGAACAGAGGAGGATCCCTCTCCAGGATGGACAGAACAATAGATGTTTATTACATTACATTACATGTCATTTAGCAGACACTTTTATCCAAAACAACTTACAATAAGTGCATTTTAACCTAGAGTATAAACTAAGAACAACAAGAATACAGAAAGTAACATTTCCTCAACATAGTCAAACTACAAAAGTACCATAATAAGAGATATTTAAGAGCCACTGTAGCGCTAATTTGTGTTTTAATCCAGATATAGTCAGAAAAGGTGCGTTTTCAGTTTCCGGCGGAAGCTGTAGAGGCTTTCTGCTGCCCTGATGTCAGAGGGGAGCTCGTTCCATGTCATGTGACCAGAAGGACAGATTAGGTGATGCCGATTAGGATCCCCTCCTGGTGAAGTTTGTGCAGCGTGTGTTGGTGGCGTGGGGTCTGAAGGCAGAAGTGACCCGTTGTAGAGCGGAAGGGCAGGTAGAGCCTCCAGTCTGGTGGATTCCGGTAGATTTTCTAGGGATTAAACTCTCACATGTGAGCCCGAGCTTAAGTAAAGGCATAAAGAGGCATGAAGACACTTAAAAGTCAGATGCTGCCGGTTTAGAGTCTTTCAGGGAAGAGGCGAGTAAACAGCAAGAGTTACATCCAGCGAAGGGGTTGTTCATTCCTGTTCCGAAAATGTCTTTCTCCGGAAATGAAATCCGCAAGCTGAGGCCTCTCATTACTTAGTGTTTCATCCAGTGATGTTTAATCATTAAGTGTAAAGGTAATTACAAGGAAGCGGCTGCACGGATGTGTTTAATGGAAAGCGGACTTGCTCACAGATGTGGCAGAGACAGATGTGAAAAGAGAGAGAGAGATTACCACACAGGAGTCGTAGGCATGGGCGAGAAGGAGGAGAAGAGGGCGAGGTTGAGATTCTCTCTAATGGGGGGGTACTGGTTACTCGTGAAAAAACTTGGTCGCCGAGGTGGGGATCTCCTTCTAGACAGGGTTTGAGTGAATGTTTGTCTTTTTTCCTTGGAAACATACAACAGCTGGTGTAAAAATATAAAGACTCTTTTCATTTGATACTCTTTGTTTTATGTTTTTTTGTATTTTTTTCACCAAATGCTGCAAATTCTGAGTTCCCTCCTTGTTAATATTCTAAAGGACCTATCTTTATTTCTATATTTCATATATTTATCAAATGGCGTATGTGTGAAAAAGCCTTTAGTGCTTTGAGTCTTGAGCAAATACGTCCTGTATGGTAGAATGGGTACAGTGTGGGATAGCACCTCTGCATCACCGTATGGTTGTGCCGTGTTTCATCACTTTAAAGTGCAGTCAGCTACACTATCCAATACCTTTTTTGTCAAATAATGTAAAATATCTTCTCATGGTCACCCAGATGTCTGCCGGTGTTCAAACGCAGCCCTGCCTTTGTAACTGGGTAACAGACTCTGACTGACTGACACCATTCCAGCCAATCAGGGGCGAGCATGCGGCGGCCATCGCGGCTCAGAGGGTCTCGAGCGGGTCGACCCTCCATCAGAAGATCGGTGCGATCCCCCGCTCCTCCAGACCATGTCCGCCTGTCCTTGGGCGACACACTTAACCCCAAATTGCTCCCGAAGGCCGTGCCATCGGAGCGTGAACGAGGTGTGGATGATTAGTAATGATGGGCAGGTGGCACCGTGCAGGGCCGACCCCGTCATCACTGTGTGAATGGGTGTGAATGGGCGGATGGCATGTGGAGTAAAGGGGCTTTGAGGGGTCGGAAGACTAGAAAGGTGCAAGTCCATTTAGCATTTACCATCATGCTCGCGCACAGGAGAGGGGGAGAGGTCGGGGGGGTCAGGGAGAGGCAGTGGGAGGAGAAGAGGCTATACATCTTGAGAGAGGTATTTGTTTCTCCAGACTTTCCGGCTCAAACTTTTAACTTTAGATTAAAATATGGGCCGAAACATGGCAAGAAAAACAATAATGCAACTGCTTTATTTACACTGTCCATGCAGTTACATTGCATACGTGTAATGTAGCAATATCAAGTTTGGTTATGTTGTTTTCTTGATAGCAAAGAAAATAATTCCTGTGTTCCCCCTTCCCATTTTTTTTATTTGTATTTTTTTTATTTGTATTTTATTAGTGTTCAAAATCTCACATACACATATTAGAATTTTTCAGATTCTTTGTATATAGAGAAGTACAAGACACAAAATAAAAAATAAACACATATGCAAATAAAGAAACTAAAACAATACCATAGGAACACAACTATAAATAAATAAATAATTTCCCATAGAGTAAAGAAATACAGTCAGGCCATTAATCTGTGACATAGTTGCACCACTTCTGCCAGCGCTTAACAAATGTTTCTGTTCTTTGATTAACACGAGCTGTGATCTGCTCCACCCCCCTTTCCCGTTTCACGAGGAAAGGGATCCAGCATCGCGCTCAGAGGCGTGAGAGTAGATCCGTGTGATTGCAGGAGCTTTAATTACGGCGTTCCTGTTTACGGCTCCACTTCCACCTCGCTTGTATCCTTCCCAGATGTCTCGGCCGTCGATGGCATCAGAGTCCTCGGCCACACAGAAGTCTCCATCCAGCTGGACTGGAAGAACCCGGCGGCCGACGTGGATCACTTCCGGCTCACGCACACCGACCCCTCGGGGCGGGAGGCGGAGCAGAGCGTGCAGAGGAACCAGGAGGCGCGCACCAAGCACACCATCGTTGGTACGTGTGGTGATAGACGGTGATGCTACTTACCGTTATTTTCACATCAGGTTATGTCTTTTAAAATAAAATCTAACGCTCAGAGGTATATACTGCTGACAGCTGCAGTACATCGCTGAGACCCTGACCAACTCAACACTTTACTCAACACTTTACTTTGTTTTCCCCTTTTAGTATTTTAGTATTAGTATTTAGTATTTATAGTATTTAGTATGTTAGTATTAGTATTTAGTATTTTTAGTATTTAGTATTTTAGTATTAGTATTTAGTATTTAGTATTTTTTATTTAGTATTTTTTGTATTCAGCATTTTAGTATTAGTATTTAGTATTTAGTATTTTTAGTATTTAGTATTCAGTATTTAGTATTTAGTATTAGTAATTTAGTATTAGTATTTTGTATTTGTATTTTAGTCGTAGTATTAGTATTTAGTATTTTAGTATTTAGTATTGTGTTCTGTGTTTTCATTTGTATCTTTTATTTTTATTAATGCTCTATGTACACCCACTGCTGTGATCCTGAAATGTCCCCACTGTGGGACTAATAAATGAATATCTGATCTTATCTTATCTTATGCAGTTTAAAATAATATACAACAGGAAAAAGTATGGTTTAATGGTGGAAAATAATCAAGATTTAAACAATGTGTCTGTGTGCAGGTCTTTTCCCAGGAACAGAGTACCAGATCTCGGTGCAGGCCATCAAAGGAATCACAGAGGGAAAAGCGTCCTCCGTCATCGGTGCCACAGGTCTGTGTAAACCCACCATCCCTTCATCCTAACGTCTTCCTCACTGCATTTTCTGTATGTTATCTTTGAGCACAAAGAACCACATGTTCTGCAAATGTTCTCACAGACACTGCAGAGACAATTCGTTTGTGCTTCCAGCTAAACTGAATTGAACGGCGCTCAAAATAAAAGACCGGCCGCTGTGGGAGTGGAACGCTGTTTTGAATTGGCTGCGACATCAACAACAGCTCTGAGCTCTCGTTGATTCACCTTTGAGCGGAACCGAATCGGAAAAGCACATAAACTGCCGTGCATTATTGAGACATGCGGTACGATGAAACCTGGTATGACCTTCCCCACGCAGCCAGTGATCAAAGCCACATGAATACAGCCAGCAAGCAGCACGACGATGGGCTGATGAAGTAAGGGAAGGATGCACTATGAATCTGGTCGTAGAGGCGGTGGTGAGCATGTCCACCAAGAGGACACGTGATGCGAATAAATAAAATATATATTTTATATAATTTGCCTAAATGGACCTTTAAATAAATAAAAAAGTTGATATTTCTTATATGTTTTACCTAAATAGACTTTTAAATAAATAAAAAAGTTGATATTTCTTATATGTTTTACCTAAATAGACCTTTAAATGAATAAAAAAGTTGATATTTCTTATATGTTTTACCTAAATAGACCTTTAAATATATAAAAAAAGTTGATATTTCTTATATATTTTACCTAAATAGCCCTTTAAATAAATAAAAAAGTAGATATTTCTTATATGTTTTAGCTAAATAGACCTTTAAATAAATACAAAAGTTGATATTTCTTATGTTTGACCTAAATAGCCCTTTAAATAAATAAAAAAGTTGATATTTCTTATATGTTTTACACAGTGAAAAACAGCCTGGGGTCAAACTGACCCCAAAGAACACTGCGTACAAGTTGTGATCAAGACATTGAAAACAAATCATCATGTGAATTTTAGGTTTACATGATGATTTGAAATGTGAAGCAAAAATAATGATGCCAATCATTTTTTTAGAGACGTTAAACATTGAATGAAAGGTACCAGGAGGGTTACGTTACTGAGGAGTGGTCCACAATGGTGTGACATGTCACCAGTTTCTCCCATTATGCTGCTCATTTGTGCTTTGTTATTTCTTTTAATTACTTTTCTGTCTTTCCTTTCTCTTCCTTTTTTCCCTCATCCACCATCGCTCTCATTCACCTCGGAGCTCAATCAGTTCAAAAGTCGTCTCCAGGTTCACGGATCTTCATTTTTATTTCTCGCCTGAGGCTGCCAATTTAATGGTTTTTAGTCATCTGTGTCAGCCAGGTATTTTCAGGTACTCAAGGGCCTCTGTCACTGCTAATCTGCCTGCGTGTGAGTGTGCCACCTCCTTGTGCAGTAATTGCATGTGTGTGTGGGAATGTGCTAATCTCCACCAGGCAGACAGTGACTTGTCTCCACTCCAGTAGCTACCATCCTTCATTTGAGGTGTTACATGAAAAGGCTTAGAGGTGATGGAGGAGGATAGGTCTCAGCTGAGGATGTGCTGGTTTCATGATGTCTGGCACGGTGCAACGGAGACCACACACACACGTATTATCTCACCAAACATGCTGCTTGTATTGGTCCGGCGCAGTCATACGCAATGAGAGATAAAGGGATCTGAAGAAGGAGCTGTAGAGAAGAGCAACATCAAAGCAACAGGGCCGTGAGTGCTGTGGTTACGGCAAGAAATGAGGGTAAAAACCAGGAATAATACACAATAGCAGATAATGTTGGAGTTATTATAGTATTTAAAGGTGTATATGTGTGTGAAATGCTGTGGGTGGCTGTATGGTGTCTTCAGTTCTGGAATAAAATGAAACTAATAACAGCTAACTTGTAGAAACACGCCAGCATCAAATGCATCTCTCTCTCTCTGGAGCAGACGTTTCACATTCACTCACCAGCCACAAGATTATATGGCGTATAAACACAACCCACCACGGCTGCACCGCTGATTCAGATTCAATAAAGTCACCACGAAGGCCTGCGTAAACACGAGCAGATGGACCTGGCATTGGTAGAGGAGAGGAAGGGGTGGTCTCAATGATATCTGGACACGTAGAGCAGCTCATGAGGTGGCAGCTCCATGTCGGCCCAGACGAGTCCATCAGCTCTGTGCAGGAGAAATTACATGGAAATGTGAGGAAGGACATTATATAAAGACAGCATGAAGGTGTGGTAAGAGGAAGCACTCCTGGCCTGTGTGTGTGTGTGTGTGTGTGTGTGTGTGTGTGTGTGTGTGTGTGTGTGCATACTGTACATGTGTCGGGGTCTAATCACAATTGGTGGGTCCTCTGGGGTTGGCGGGTCAGGGTAGGCTGAATATATCACAGGTTTGTTTTGCAGGTAAAAAGGTTTTTGCAGGTTTCTACTTAGATAAACATGGCGTGCAATAGTCCATCTTCTCTTATCCTTTCCCTCTAGTTAGCTAGTGCCTTTGTTATGGATGCATACTTGTAACACAGCTCAAAAAATAGTTTCCCTATTATTTTGAGAGGTAATAACGCGTTAATGATTTCTGATGATTTGTCAGCGTTAGTGTAGCTCAGGGGTCGGGAACCTTTTTGACTGGGAGAGCCATACAAGCCAAATGTTTCTAAATATATTTCATTGAGAGCCATATGGTAATTTTAACGTATAATAAATTAAATATGTCTTGCTTTTAATGCGACTTCTGGTGCTGCATGGGGGGGGGGGGGGGTAACGCGACGCGTAGAGACAGAGAGACATGCTGCTGTGGAGACGATCAATAACAGACCTTTAGTTTAATAAAAGAACAAAGACGTCTTTAAGAAAGGGACCTGACATTACTGCTGCTGTCATCTGGAGGAGAGAGAAAGTTACAGGGGGGCGGGGGAGATTATTTTTGGTTTAACTAAAAATTGTCTGCGAGCCATATGCCATCACCGGAAGAGCCATATATGGCTGAATAAAAACTATTTAAAATAGAGCTATTGTACTAATTGTGTGTTGATTACATCTGTGGAATGTGATGCTTGCTCGTACAGTTGATGAATAATGACGGTCATATCGTCCATATGGTAAGTTACTTCCACAAGACAATTATGTCGAGAAGAATTACGAGCTGCTTGTAGTTCAAATACATTGTTGGATAAACGTTTAAGAAAGACTTTGTTAGCCAGAGGACTCGACAACACTCCGTACATAAAACCTGACGTACTCTCGAGTCCAAAACAACGACACGTATCGACACATACACTACCGTTCAAAAGTTTGGGGTCACTTCGAAAAAAAGAAAAGAAAGCAATGTTTTTTTCCAATGAAAACATTAACAAAACATTTAATTGGCATTAAATTAATCATAAATACACTCTACATAGTTAAGGTGGTAAATGACTATTCTCTGTTTGTTAATGAAGTCTCTACAGAGGTGTGTAGAGGCCCATCTCCATGTTCTAGTGGTACATTGTGTTATTGCCTTAGAAGACGAGCAGAGGGGTAGAACCCCCTTGAAACCCTTTTTTAATGTATTTTTTTATTTTGCATTTTCCACAAACAGATTATTCCTTGACATTGAAACCCTTTTTATGTGAGCGCAGCTGAAAACAGTTATGCTGGTGAGAGAAGCTCTAAAACTGGCCTTCCTTTGAGCCACAAGTTTGAAGAACAACATTAATATTTACAATGAAAATCATTATTTATAACCTTGTCAATGTCTTGACTATATTTTGTATTAATATTGTATTCATTTAATAAATAAAAGTGTGAGTTTTCATGGAAAACACAACATTTTCTCAGTGACCCCAGACTGTTGAACGGTAGTGTCTGTTCCCTCGGCTCTGCCCACAGGCGTACCGTTTGGGCGCCAGTGGACAGCGAGGCTGTAAATGATGAAAAGTTGCCGTGCGCCTCGTGGTCCACGCCTCCGCTGAACATGCCGGCCAGAATGGATAAGCTGTTTCCCAAACGACCGAAGCCACGGCTCGTATTCTGTAGCCGGTAGCCGCGGTCGCTCTGCAGCTGGTGGGGTGGAACGTCGGGAGCAACGCCATCCATCACAGGCGGTTACTTCCTGAGCAAAGGCGAGGAACCTTCAGAAAGTAGTCGTGCCCAGAAAGAATATGAAATATCATATAGAAGTAGAACACATCAGACGGCCGAGACAGCAGCTATATGAGAGCCAGAGGAACTGCAGAGAGGAACACAATAACAGCAAACAGGGAGTGGGAGACCTTTGATTTAAAGGAGAACGAGGCATAGTGTAAAACAAGCTTCATGCAGGTGGTTGCAAACCAAATTTAGGCATAAAATCAATAGCAGGTTGTGCTTTCATTGTTCATGTGGGCCGTCTGACTGAAAGGCAGTCCTTTGTTTTGTAGAATAAGAAGACATCTGTAGCCAGCACGACTTTGGGTTGAACTACGGGTCATTATTTTTATGCAGGACTCTGGTTCCCCTAATTTAGTTTGTCTGTTTTAATTCATTTTTTATTTATTTTTTATTTATTTTTTATTTATTAGTAATTTATTTGTTTTTTAAATTTATTTGTTTAAATTATAAAAACATTTTTTTTTGTTTTTTTTATTTTAATATATACTTTCAAATGTAATATTGGTTTCTTACTATTCCACTTGTTTTGCTTTGACTCTCTGTGGAGCACTTTGTAAACATTGTTTTTAAAGGTGCTATATGAATAAAGTTATTATTTTTTATTTTATTTTATTTTTTATATTATTATTATTTTATTTTTTATTATTATAATTATTATTATTATTTTTGTATTATTTTTGTATTATTATTATTATTATTATTATTATTATTATTATTATTATTATTATTATTATTCTCTTCAGATTCACTGAGGAGAGCAACTGAGAAACCTCTACTCAGTCTTCAACGCCGTTTTCTGAGAAACCCAAACGGTTCTGTTGATAGTGGAGGAGAGTGATGGACGCTTTCTGGGCTCCCTCAGTAGCGCTCGCTTATGGTACTTAGACTACTTGTTGACCGCTCGTTCGTAGGCCTTGGAGGAAACACTCGACCATATTAAAATGGAGCTGTAATAAATTCCTCCTGTGCTTTAGCTCATGACCGACTGTCAGGCAGTGCAGCCACAAGGACGGGAAAGTGACAACGGGGGAAGTGGAGAAAGACGAAGAGGCGGCACAGAGCTGCGTGGCTCCTTTCTTCTCTTCCCCTGGATGCATAATCAATCAGTTTTCAGGATGCAGCCTGCACCCTGGAACCAGGCTGACCTCCACAGAGGAATAATCCTAAATGAGGATTGCTTTTTCATTTCCCTCCACTTCCTCTGTCTCTCTTACGCTGGGTGCATCTTTTGATTTTCTCTGTCTCTCTCTCCCTCTCTTTGCTTTCACCGAGATTCACCCGGCTCGTCCCGAGGATCGCCCCCCCGGTCGGGGTGTGTGTGTGTGTGTGCTGTTGAAGTGCTTCACGGTGCTCTTCTTTTGAGGCTTTTGTTTATTCATCATCTATAAGTGACCGTGCAAATATGGATAACAAGCGTGCTGCTTACACTCTGACAGCCGATTAAAAGAATAAGAGCGACAGCGACATTGCTCTGTAGTCACTCCCTGACTAACGCTGCAGCAGACGACTGCGTAGACCTCAACGGCTGTGGCTGGTCTTAGTTTTTGTTTGTTTGTTTGTTTGTTTGTTTGTGTATTTTATTCAGTCAATCGAACCATATACAATACAATAATATTCTATATAATATACAAAAGAGAAAGACTGAAAAGGTATAGGTAGAAGCAAAACATGCTTATAAATTCATATCTTAAATTGAAATCAAAATAAATCTGAAAATTAATATGAAATAAAGAAGATTAAAAGAAAAGAAAAAAGAAGAAATAAATATATATATATATATATATATATATATATATATATATATATATATATATATATATATATATATACTACCACGTACATCTTCCATATAAATACGTTTTTAATCACATGTATAACTCAAGAATTGTTTTATAAATAATTTCCTTGAAAACCAAAAAGCAGTTCACCACATCCAATTCAACATTATTCCATAACTGGACGACAGAAATACATCTTCTTTTAATCCCTTGTTTAGCCTTTTGTACCGTGAACTTACAAACATCTCTCAACTCTACACTGTCCTACACTCATGTATTAAAAAAAAAGTTGTACTTTTTACTTGCGTCACCAATTCAATGATGTTGTGTAACAGCGAGTCCAAACTGAGACTCTCTCCATCCATACTGTACAATACACTATTGTCACACGATGCTCATCCTGCGTCATACAATATGAACAAAACACATTCCCTCCACTGTTACTGTTATTGCCAAGGAGGAAAACAGGCCTCAGTCTGGTGATCGATCGTATGTTTGTGTTCAGGGGACAAAGCCCTGGAGGAGCTTCAGCCTTCGAGAGGAAAAAGACAAAATCAAGTGTTGTTGTCGAGTGAAGACAGATCGGTCAACGAAAACGTTAGACTTCCACAGCTGTCCGTTTCCACATGACAGTCTGCGTTGTTTTCAATTTTGTTGGAGCGTGATCACGATCGTCCCTGAACCTTTACCACGGGCCCATCGTTGTAACCATGACGATGAAGCTCCCCTTTCCTCGACCAAGTAACCATTTTCACCTGACCCTCAACCCCTGATCCTTCCCGTAACCTCACCAAGTGGTTTGCCATCGTGGCGTCGATGTGTTGTTCTTAATTTTTAAGTTTTTATTTTTGTTATGGTTTGATTGAAAATCATGAATCAATATTCAAACAATACTCTGTGTTTCCCGTATTTCAGGGAGATGTCTCTCGGTTTATGTGTTCTGGCAGATAGGAGTTTCTACCGCTGCAAAAATTAAAATCTAAGTAAAATTAAATATCTCAAATTAAGGCAATCTATGCTTGTTTTTTGACTGACAAGATATTTCTTCTTACAAGGCAGTTTTAGAATAAAATAGAAATAGAAATATACTTTATTAATCCCCAAGGGGAAATTTGTCGACATAGTAGCACCAATAAACTAAACACACGAGAATAAAATATAAATATAAGAAAGAAAGAAACAGTGACTGTTCCTAAAGTATAGAAAGGGAAATATAAAATACAAAATAAAATATATATATATATATATACACAACATATAATGTTGGAGAATTTTACTTGTTTTAAGAAATTTTGGCAAGTCAAATTTTCCTTTCTGTTGGCAGATAATTTGGCTCATTTCAAGTAATATTCCCTCATTTTATGACTTTTTTTCCTCGTCTTTTAGGCTGAATTTTTGCAGTGTCGACTTCTCTCTCATTCCTTCTCCTCTCAGACATCGATGCTCCTGCCAAGCTGATCACCACTGAAGTAACCGAGGACACGGCCACGGTTTCCTGGGATCTGGTCCAGGCGGACGTCGGCGGCTACATGTTGAGCTACACCTCGGCCGGAGGCTCCAGCCCCGACATCCCCGTGGGACGCGACCGCACCTCGTACCGGCTGCTGGGCCTGAAGCCTGGAGCGCTCCACACCGTCTACATCTGGGCCTTCAAGGACGACTACGTCAGCAGGAAGGTTTCAACAGTAGCGGAAACAGGTACACCTCATCAGAGGAGGGGTTGGTGGACATCACTAGACATGGGGGTCTCCGATATCTCGGGTTTCCCAGGCAGCGCGTTTCATTCGTTTCCTGTGAGCAGAGAGAATGATATTTTAACTTTTTAAAACATTTTATTCATCTCCTTGTATAAGACACTTTTAACTGAAATAGCCCTTTTGTAGAAGAAGGATGAAGCATCCCAGAAAACATCTGACTCTTTAGTTTAGATTTAGTTTAGTTTATTTATTTATTATCTATTATTTATTATCTATTATTTATATCATATTTATTATTTATTTATATATATATATACATATATATATATACAAACATATATATACAAACATATATATACATGCACATATATATATATATATATATATATATATATATATATATATATACTGTATACATACATACATATATACAGACATACACATTCACACACCCATATACATATACACACGCATACATAAATCCACACACATACAAATTTACATAAAACAATAAACAACAACAACAACAAACTTGCCCCCATTAATCGTTACTTCTGATGCTTCATTAATTGATGATACGTTTGTACTTCTCCAGAGTCATGTCTTTACATCTTTACATTTTTTCTTGAATATCAACAGATTTTTTACTTTCCTTGATGTCATCAGTTCAAATATTCCCCTGTTTCCCCCCACAGACAGATCTGTTATCACACACACACCTCTCTTGTTCTATCTGCCAAGGCAGGAACTCAATCTGACCTAATTAGGCCGGACACCTTATCTAATGGCCGTTTAGTTTAGCCGGGGGCTGAATGTCTCACAGAAGTTTCAGAGAAGACAATTATTTTTTTTATTTTTTTACCAAAGCAAGCACTTTTGGTTCTCCTGTTTTCTCCTGTCTCTTGGTCTTTGCTGTTGAAGGTTAGCAGCTGTTGCTGTCTGCTCGCCTTTTTGTCTGAACAGAAAATAGCCGGAGAAGAAAGATTTTATTTTGAGCACCAACTGGCATTTGTCCAAGTTGCTTTAGACGGCAAACACTTTTAGCGGACGTGTTATCTCCAATAACCTCATGCGTCAACCGACATGGCCGGAAACTCATTTTGAAAGCTAGTGAACTGAGCAATTGTGATCTCAATGAACTACAACAGAAGCAATATGGTAAAGAGTAATTCATATGATTACCTTCGCATTGAAAATGCGGAAATTAATAATATGATCGCCGTGTATTTGTTTATTTATTTGTATGCATGTTACTCGCATAAGTCAAAAAGCATTAAACCGAATTGCATGACATTTGGTGGGATGGTTGGTTATTATATGGTTATTATCCGGGGACCATTTGATTCGATTTTGGGGCCAATCGGGTCAAATGTCAAGGTCATGAAAAGGTCAGAATCTTCTTTTTACCATAGCAAGGTCAATTCTTATCCAGTTGTCATGCAACTAATGCCAACATGTTCATAATTCAATGCCCAATCTTGTGATATGTGAAGGTATGCGCTCTACTGAGTGTCCGTTCTAGTTCATATTATTTAATGATGAGGGATGGATATGTGGAGTAATTTGTGGGATATGAGTTGACAGTTTCCATCTTTAGTGTTGAAGTGGGCATTTCCGTTCCAGTTTTTGGAGAACACAAACAATCAGGAGGATTAGTAGAAGCAGAGACACGATAAACGAGTGTCAAAAGCAGGGACATCGTATCACAACATCAGGAGGTCAGATTGTTCCTAACGACAACACCGATCTACCACCGTCCTTTAATACAATCGTTTGTATGTTCTCTAATTAACATGACATACTCATAGTAGCCCTGCTTACATAACAATGTGATATGATGTGATATGATATTTACCTTTATTCGTCCCCACAGTGGGGACATTAAAAATATCTATGAAAATAAATATAAAACACTAAACTAAATACTAATACTAAAGCTAAATATACAGGGGGAAACAAAGTAAAGTGCTGAGTAAAGTAAAGTGCAGTTCACCAGGATCTCCAGCGATCTACTGCAGTGTGTTGTGTGTTAGTGATCTACTGCAGTGTGTTAGTGATCTACTGCAGTATGTTAGTGATCTCCTCCAGTGTGTTAGTGATCTACTGCAGTGTGTGAGTGATCTACTGCAGTGTGTTAGTGATCTCCTCCAATGTGTTAGTGATCTACTGCAGTGTGTTGTGTGTTAGTGATCTC
Source organism: Liparis tanakae (assembly GCA_036178185.1). Classification (NCBI taxonomy): domain Eukaryota; kingdom Metazoa; phylum Chordata; class Actinopteri; order Perciformes; family Liparidae; genus Liparis; species Liparis tanakae. The sequence goes on from CM070098.1 coordinate 1,976,703, forward strand.
CTCCAATGTGTTAGTGATCTACTGCAGTGTGTTGTGTGTTAGTGATCGACTGCAGTGTGTTAGTGATCTACTGCAGTGTGTTGTGTGTTAGTGATCTCCTCCAATGTGTTAGTGATCTACTGCAGTGTGTTGTGTGTTAGTGATCGACTGCAGTGTGTTAGTGATCTACTGCAGTGTGTTGTGTGTTAGTGATCTACTGCAGTATGTTAGTGATCTACTGCAGTGTGTTAGTGATCTCCTGCAGTGTGTTAGTGATCTACTGCAGTGTGTTAGTGATCTCCTGCAGTGTGTTAGTGATCTCCTGCAGTGTTTTAGTGATCTCCTGCAGTGTGTTAGTGATCTACTGCAGTGTGTTAGTGATCTACTGCAGTGTTAGTGATCTCCTGCAGTGTGTTAGTGATCTACTGCAGTGTGTTAGTGATCTACTGCAGTGTTAGTGATCTACTACAGTGTGTTGTGTGTTAGTGATCTACTGCAGTGTGTTGTGTGTTAGTGATCTACTGCAGTGTGTTGTGTGTTAGTGATCTCCTGCAGTGTGTTGTGTGTTAGTGATCTACTGCAGTATGTTGTGTGTTAGTGATCTACTGCAGTGTGTTATGTGTTAGTGATCTACTGCAGTGTGTTAGTGATCTACTGCAGTGTGTTATGTGTTAGTGATCTACTGCAGTGTGTTAGTGATCTACTGCAGTGTGTTGTGTGTTAGTGATCTACTGCAGTGTGTTGTGTGTTAGTGATCTCCTTCAGTGTGTTGTGTGTTAGTGATCTCCTGCAGTGTGTTGTGTGTTAGTGATCTACTGCAGTGTGTTGTGTGTTAGTGATCTCCTGCAGTGTGTTGTGTGTTAGTGATCTACTGCAGTGTGTTGTGTGTTAGTGATCTACTGCAGTGTGTTGTGTGTTAGTGATCTCCTGCAGTGTGTTGTGTGTTAGTGATCTCCTGCAGTGTGTTGTGTGTTAGTGATCTACTGCAGTGTGTTAGTGATCTACTGCAGTGTTAGTGATCTACTGCAGTGTTAGTGATCTACTACAGTGTGTTGTGTGTTAGTGATCTACTGCAGTGTGTTGTGTGTTAGTGATCTCCTGCAGTGTGTTGTGTGTTAGTGATCTACTGCAGTATGTTGTGTGTTAGTGATCTACTGCAGTGTGTTATGTGTTAGTGATCTACTGCAGTGTGTTAGTGATCTACTGCAGTGTGTTATGTGTTAGTGATCTACTGCAGTGTGTTAGTGATCTACTGCAGTGTGTTGTGTGTTAGTGATCTACTGCAGTGTGTTGTGTGTTAGTGATCTCCTTCAGTGTGTTGTGTGTTAGTGATCTCCTGCAGTGTGTTGTGTGTTAGTGATCTACTGCAGTGTGTTGTGTGTTAGTGATCTCCTGCAGTGTGTTGTGTGTTAGTGATCTACTGCAGTGTGTTGTGTGTTAGTGATCTACTGCAGTGTGTTGTGTGTTAGTGATCTCCTGCAGTGTGTTGTGTGTTAGTGATCTCCTGCAGTGTGTTGTGTGTTAGTGATCTACTGCAGTGTGTTAGTGATCTACTGCAGTATGTTAGTGATCTACTGCAGTGTGTTAGTGATCTCCTGCAGTGTGTTAGTGATCTCCTGCAGTGTGTTAGTGATCTACTGCAGTCTGTTAGTGATCTACTGCAGTGTGTTAGTGATCTACTGCAGTGTGTTGTGTGTTAGTGATCTCCTGCAGTGTGTTGTGTGTTAGTGATCTACTGCAGTATGTTGTGTGTTAGTGATCTACTGCAGTTTGTTGTGTGTTAGTGATCTACTGCAGTGTGTTGTGTGTTAGTGATTGTGCAGCCTGCATATGATGACACACAAAAGAGAAACATGTAACATGTTATATGTCCTTCTTGATGAGTTGAAACCAATTTTAATTAAAGGATCAAAAACATATTCATCCAAGTTTGACGTTTCAACCCTCGTACAGGGACTGAAGATGATGTGTAAGATGGAACCGCGTTACACTGACGTGTATGTGTTGTTACGTTTGTTACTGATGCCCTCAGTATACTAACCACGACTCCCCTCACAGAGCTGGACGCTCCTACTAACATCTTGGCGCGAGATGAAACAGAGTCCAGCTTCAGGGTGTCTTGGGATCACACCCAGGCAGAGATCGATGGCTACCTCCTCGCCTACAGCTCTCCAGGGGGCTCGAGTGAGGAGATCCCAGTCCGCTCTGACAGCACCTCTTACATGCTGACTGGCCTGAGGCCCGGTGTCCTCCACACTGTCTACATTTGGGCCATCAAGGGGAGCAAAGCCAGCAGGAAGAGCTCCACACAAGCCGAGACAGGTCTCACATCTAACACCATCTGTTCAAATGAAAGGCCGCAGCTATCGGACCAGCGTGTGTCAAAATGTTAGATTAAATGACTGTCACGACTTAAAAGACAGGACCCAGAAGCACGACTCAAAATATCAGGGCAATCAAAAGGGTTTATAGAAAAAAGACAATCACAACTATGCTGGAAAAGTAAAACCAGGACAAAAGACGACACTATCAAGAAGGATCAGGATGAGACAAGAGACGAGACGAGACAATCTGACACGAGACAAGAGACAAAAGACTACACTATCAAGAAGGATCAGGATGAGACAAGAGACGAGACGATCTGACACCAGACACAGGTAGACACCGGCTTTAAATCAGGGTTCGTACAGTCATGGAAAACCTGGAAAAGTCATGGAATTTTAAAATGGTCATTTCCAGGCCTGGAAAAGTCACAAAAGTTTTGGAAAAGTCATGGAAATTTGTTATAATCACATGTTCATTTACACCGAGTTTGAAATAATGAATGTTTTAGAAAGAAAGACTCAAAATATAAGCCGGCGTACGCTCTCATACTGGCGGCGCAATTTTCTTTTTTTCCCGCGTTGCAAGTGAACGCACCGTAACTGGAAAGTTCGATGGCCGTAGCTCGGGAAGCAAATGTTTATTCTTTAAATAAACTACTGTCTCTTATTCATTTGTTTCATTAAATGTATACTGTATGCAATGGAATTCACATTGTTTAAATACTAAATATTCTCACTTTTTAATGTATAAACCGAGATTTCACTTTGGTCATGGACATTTGGTTTAAAGTCATGGAAAAGTCCTGGAAATCCACTGGTCACCATGTGTAAGAACCCTGTAAAATACATGAGGAAATGGGGAACAGGTGGACACCATCAGGGGTGGAGCAGACAATCACACTAACGAGGAAACACCGGGGCAGGAAAGAAAGTTTCTGAAACGCGAGAGGACAGTTACTACAAAATAAAAGCGGACATGGAAAACAGGACTAAAACCTAAAACTTAACACAACCGACGAGACGTGACGATGACAACTCAAAATGAGAACTACTTTTTACTCTTTGAAGCACGACACATGGTGGAGCTTCAGTCTGCCATGACACCAGGTCTTGGGAGGAGTTGATTCACTGGTTTGTCGTCTGTAGTTTGCATCAGTCGTGTATTAATACCCTCTACTAACCTCTTCCTCTAGAACTGGATGCTCCCGCTAACCTCTCTGCCCGAGATGAAACCGAGTCCAGCTTCAGCGTGTCGTGGGCTCCGGCCCAGGCTGAAGTCGACGGCTACATCCTCACCTACAACTCCTCTGATGGCGCTAGTGGGGAGATCCCAGTCGGGCCCGACAGCACCTCTTACAGGCTGACTGGTTTGAGGCCGGGGGCCTTCTACGCCGTCTACATCTGGGCTATTAAAGGAAACAAAGCCAGCAGGCAAACCTCAACACAAGCTCAGACAGGTCTCGACCATTTTCTGTTAAAACCGACAAATTTAAGTCACTCCACGTGTAAAATACTCACCTCACATATTCGTCTGTGTGGCCACGTTTAAGTGTTACACGTGATTCAAGTCTCTTGTAAACAGCAAAAGGGAAATGTGTTTCTCATATGGTTTTCTCTCAGCTTATTTGTTCAAAGAAGTTTTCCAAGCCATCACTTCATCCATCTGCTTGGCAACTTCTTCTGCGGGTCACAGCGCGCAAAGCAGCCCAGACGTCCATTTTCCCCAATAACTTACTCCGGCTCAGAAGTGTAATCCCTCGAGGATGTCGAGCAACTACCCTGCAGTTTCCCCTCAGCCACTCATGCATTGACCGTAACAAGGCGCTCGGAGGCCATTCTTTCCAAGTGACCAAAACACCTCTACCTGCTACTCTGGAAAAGACCCTTCAGTCAGACTGAGGTCCCCCAACAGGCTCAGGAACCTCATCACAGCCTCTTTTATCCAACAATAGGATCCTTTCAGTTGCATGTGGTGTACTACCCACAGATGAAAGATGGATTGAAGATTGACTCTTTGGCTCAGCTGTCTCTTCACAAGCAGCCGACCCAGAAGGCCAGACATTCTGACCCTTTGTTTTCCTCCACCAGACTCCCTCCACCAGGGAAGAGTCGGACGGATAAGATTAGATCAGGCATCAGATCGTGCTCTTCCTCTCTCGTGGCGATGCACAATCAAGTAGTCAGAATGTGCTCAGTCCAGAACATCTGCCCTCAACATTGAGCATTTCTGGCTGAGCTGCGAGGGTCACTCAGTAACGGGGGCTCTCGCGTCCGTATCCAGGCAAAACATTCTTCGCTCTTGCTATAACCGTGACTCCATATGCAACTAAACTCTTCATCAGTGAGACAACGTGCAGTCAATGGACATCAGCTTGGCTACAATTCTGATGAGAGCTCAAGCACGAAAACACCCAAGATCCCAAGATATCTACTACCATCTTACTGCCGTGTCCAAGTGTCCTTTACATTGTCTAGGTTTGAGCAGGGAGTTGGGACAAAGCTATGGTCAGATTGAAACATGTATTCCATCTGATATAGATGCATATCGCAGGGTATTTACAGGGAACATCATTTTTTGTCTAATAACCATCATATTACTAATGATTTTAGCAAATGCATGCCAACATATTTAATTAGTTCCCCTCTGGATGGGGAATCAAACACTGCATTCTGTCACCTGCATCAGTAACTCTTGTAGTTTGCATCAGTCGTGTATTAATATCTTCTACTAACATCTTCCTCTAGAACTGGATGCTCCCGCTAACCTCTCCGCCCGAGATGAAACAGAGTCCAGCTTCAGCGTGTCTTGGGATCCAGTCCAGGCGGAAATTGATGGCTACGTCTTAAGCTACAGCCCCTCTGAAGGCGCAAGTGGGGAGATCCCAGTCCGGTCTGACAGCACCTCCTACATGCTGGCTGGCCTGAGGCCCGGTGTCCTCCACACTGTCAACATCTGGGCCTTCAAGGGGAGCAAAGCCAGCAGGAAGATTTCAACAAACGCTGAGACAGGTTAATACACTACGAATAGGCAGAATTCTCTTTTAGTTATGATAGCGCTCCTCTCTTCAATTCCCCATTTCACATCCTTGAATCGGGTCATTCTGTTCACAATCCTGCCTGGATTTCCCTTTCCAAAGTTATTGATACACAAAGAAAAGCTGCATATCGAAACATTTACCAATGGTTGTCATCACAAACTAGCTTTTTCCAATATTTAGTGTAGTGGAATACAAAATAGGTAAATATTCTATTCATTCTTTTATTTCTGGATTGATTTAAATATCTCTTACTGGGAAGTACAACACCCATAAGCACCAGCAGGGTGGCACCTTTAAGAAAAGGCTGTGATCTGAGCACCAAGGTGTTTCAGAGAATACATTTCCCAGTTTCTTTGTATAAACAAATAATTCATTGCTCTTTTATTGTTAAAAACAACGGGATATGTCTGAGAATACAGGTAAGAATGTTAGATGCTGGATGTGGTCCTAGTCTGGGAGAATATGAGTTACTGCAGAAGCAGTAACAGGAGTTGTGCAAAGGTGAGGGAACATTGTAGCCTGTTAGATGAAGAGGAAATTAACTACTGATATTTCATCCCTATACAGTCAATAAGAAATCACATTATTTGAATTATAGCTGAAAAAAGCATTGAATTGGTCTTTAGATTTCTGCATTTTCTCTAATGATGTTTGATGGGACAATACTAGTGGATACTGGTATTCGGATACACTTGTTATTCACCGGGGTCCAGAGTGAAGTATCAGAGGTCAGGGAATACATCTGTGTTGAGAGAAGTTACCCGAGGTGCTTTCATCACGTGTGAGACCTGTTGGACGTTGTGGAAAACGTGCAGTAACCCGTGCCTTTTAATACATGTATCAATGTAAGCTGCGAAAACACTGATATTTCTGATTTATTTAATTTGTCGTGATGAATAATGTGCAGACAAAACAGCAATCCAGCAACTCTTAATCCCTGTGACCTCTGATGTAATCAACCTGTACAATCCTTACAAGGTAAAAATGTGTTAGCACCAAACTACCATGGAGCGCCCAAACTCCTGCTCTGCATCCCATAGTCCAGACCAGGACAACGTGCATGTCAGGGAACTTAGTGTGGCGTTTAAATAGCAGTAGCTGGGGTATCTTTATGGAGGACTCAAAATGACAAATAAATAAATAAATAAATAAATGCATGAATAAATCAGGCTTTAGACCGAGGTTCGGACCGCCCAGCTCATTTGAATATACGGACACGTAAATGTCACACATAAATAAATAGAGAAATATGTGTGGACACATAAATAGAGAAATAAATAAATGAAGAAATACATAAATGTATAAATATATTTATTTAATGATGTACTGTTGATTTATAACTTATATTCATTCATTCCTGTATTTATTTATTCAAGCATATTTATTTGTTTATACGTTTATTTATTTATACATTTATTTATTCCTATATTTTTCATGCATTTATTTATACTTAAGTAATTTTGAGTCCTCCATATATCTTTGTGTGAGCCAGATAATCTGTAAAACCACCGGGGAGCTCTAAGTGAAAGCTGAATCTTTTTCAATTAAGCAGCAAATGGCAGAGTTTGGGATTATAAACTTGTCTCGTCGTAACTCATTATATGAACTTCAGTCAGCACCGACCAGCGCGGCGCCGCGTTCAGAGAGGGAAGCCATTGTGTCGGGCAATATCATCTGGGACACATAAAAGCATGTGTTATTACATTTGGGATTCATGGACAAGCACCATTAATATGTCTCAGACCTTTTCGGTGTTATTGTCTCCACTGTTGACACTAGCAACTGTCTGATTGTTCAAAGTTTTCTCCCATTACAATTGAATTACTAAAACAAAAGGTCACATTATTATTTCATGTGTTTGTGAAATAGAATAGAATGGATCCTGCGTGAAAACAGAAGGCTTTATTTGTACTAGAAGAGGAGTGAAAGTAGCAGTCGAGACTTGAATAAATAATAGATAGCGTGAGTGGATTTTCTACGACTTTGGTGGCTTCTTCGGTTTCTTGAGCCGTGGGAGGTTAAAGCTCAGCGGGCGACTTTGTGTCAGACAAATTATTTCAGCGTGTGTTTCAGGTCAAACCTCCAAATTAAGGTAGAGGGGGAAAGCGCCAGTTTCTCTGCACAGGCGACTTGTAACCCTGCAGGTGGCTGGTGGTCATCTCTGGAGTTCAGGTGGAGAGGAAGGCTGCAGTGTTCGGTACATTCATGTTGCCCTTTGAGGTAGAGACAGCGAATAAAGAGGGATTCAAATCGCACTACCGTGTTTTATTCTCAGGAAACACTTCCTTTGAAACGCTTTTATTTTTTGAAGCTCCAATGAAATGCTGAAACTTTTCATTTAAGAAACCCTTTACATAAAAAGGGTATTATTTTACTCCAGTAGTTGTGAGTAAACGGTGTTAAACATCCTCTGCCCACCAAATACAGACCTGAGTTGTAAAGATGTCTCAATAAATAAACAGTACACTCCATATTCCTGTGCTGTAATCCGTTATGATTTGCACTCCAATACACAGACATTGATCCCCCAAAGGAGCTGAAGGCGACAGATGTGACTCTGGAGTCGGCGTTATTGACCTGGGTTCCTCCTCTTGCTGACATCGAGGGTTACGTTCTCATCTACAGAGACGAGGACGGCAACATGGAGGTGATTAGACATATTTTTTAACCACAAATAAATAGACTCCCTCCACACCGAAATGTATTCATGTGTGCGACAACTGAGGTATTACACTGTAGTTACATTTATTATACAAAGAATGCACCCGCATAATGAAAAACTCAATTTGACCGTGTAGAAGGATGATACAACCTCTTTTATTCTACATTGGGTGAACACAGCTACAGTTTCTTTGACTATCCTGTGGCCAAATGTAAAAGTTTAACTAAGTCTTGTATTTGTCTCTTCAAGCATACAAATACCATTTGGAGGTTTCTATCTGCTGGTAATTTCCCGAGGCACCAGCAAAGCTAAAGCTCTGTTAAATGCTGACCCCTTGTGGCCAAAAATAAAACCAATCTACTTTTGAGTTCACGGATGAGGCGATTGATCTTTAACTCGACACTCTTTCGATTTTTTTACGAAGATTTAGGAGCCTCTCGAGACGGGAGCCTGTCTCTAATTGAAGCTCAATACCACGTCATCCAGTAAGGTTAACTGCATTTTCTGTTGCTTCTTGTCCAGGCGGTTGAAAGGCAGCTTGACGCCGGCCAGAGACGCTTTGCCGTATCCAGCTTGGAGACGGGGAAGAGGTACATCGTCAGCATCACCGCCTACCGGGGAGGCAAGAGGAGCGAGGGGGTGGAGACCACCTTCAGAACAGGTCTGTGCAACACCGCCTCCTGAGTCACCGAGGTTCCACTCTTTGATTAGACTCGTGTCGGATTGTGTGACATCCAATCAGGAGTATTAAATGAGCATGAATAATGCAGTTACACCTCTTCCCCAGTCGGCCTCCTGTACCCCTTCCCCATGGACTGCGTTCAGATCATGAAGAATGGCAATCAGGAGAGTGGAGTGTACACCGTCTACGTTCACGGCGACCGCTCCAAGCCCATCGAGGCGTACTGCGACATGGAGACCGACGGAGGCGGCTGGCTGGTATGAACCGCCCATGAAACGCATCACAACGAGGAAAGACTGTCGTTTGAATGAGGCTTCGGGAAATTAACGGTCTTGAAATGTATCGTACTGCTTCGTGGGCAGAATTGATGCCGGTGAATATTAAAGGAGCCTTCCACCGACTCAAAAATATTGTATTTAGCAAAGTCTAAAACATTACCCTGATGATTCCCATATGCCATATGTCAGAATATATGTACATTTGATGCTTTCAATTTTTACTATTCTTTTTTAATCTGAGTCCCCCAACTTTTTGGAAATACTAACCCAATTACATTGTTCTCCCTTATTTTATTTGCTTTGTCTATAGATTGTATTTCAGGGTTCGTACGGTCATGGAAAACCTGGAAAAGTCATGGAAATTTAAAATGGTCATTTCCAGGCCTGAAAAGTCATGGAAAAAACTTAAATCATAAAAGTTTGGGAAAAGTCATGGAAATTTGTTAAAATCACATGTTCATTCAAGCCGACTTTGAAATAATTCATGTTTTTTTAAAGAAAGATGCTCAAAATGTAAGCCGGCGTACGCTCTCAATACGCAACATTCTCTAAATTGTTCATGTTTATACTGAGATTTCAGTTCAGTGATGCAAATTTGGTTTAAAGTCATTGATAAGTCATGGAAAAGTCATAGAAATCCATTGGTTAAAATGTGTAAGAACCCTGGTATTTATAATCTTATATTTGTAGGTTTGCTCCAAACATCAGCATCTTTGGGACTACAGATGAAAAATAGCCTCTTGGCTAACTCTGGCACATTTACAGAAATGTTTTTTATCAATGTGCATCGTCCCTTATTAAATAAACCATATACAAAAAAAATCAAAAAATTAGCTGGAGTATCCAGTGCGTGATAGTAGATTAAACGATATAATTCCGGTTGTGTACCCACTTCCTAAGCAGATAGTTTGAACCGTTGTGAGCCGGCTGTCGGTGACGTCCTGTGCTCGCTGCTTTCAGGTGCTCCAACGCCGCACCTCTGGCAAACTGGACTTCATGAAGCGCTGGAGACAGTACATCGCAGGGTTCGGCAACATGACGGATGAGTTCTGGATCGGTAAGCGCCGATTCTCTGCGGACGTCGGATCCGTGCGCACGTGAACGCCTTCGGAGTGTTTTCTTCGCGCTGGTTCACGCTCTCTGTGCGGCTGTTCCCTCAGGTCTGGATAAGATTTATGAGCTCACCAACACGCCGACCCAGTGCGAGCTGAGGTTTGACCTGGGAGTGGGCTCCGAGAGAGCCTACGCTGTGTACGACGACTTCAAGATCGCACCGGTCAAGCAGAAATTCAAAATCACTATCGGCAATTACAGCGGCACAGCAGGTGAGCCTTTAACACCACTAGCAGCTACACAACAGACAGCATGCTCTACAAACACATACCAGGATTCGTACGGTCATGGAAAATCTGGAAAAGTCATGGAATTTAAAAATGGTCATTTCCAGGCCTGGAAAAGTCATGGAAAAAACTTAAATCATAAAAGTTTGGGAAAAGTCATGGAAATTTGTTAAAATCACATGTTCATTTACGGCGAGTTTGAAATAATGTATATGTTTTTAAAAGAAAGACGCTCGGGACACGCTCTCAATACGCAACATTTTCTAAAATGTTCATGTTTATACCGAGATTTTCAGTTTGGTCATGTAAATTTGGTGAAAAGTCATGGAAAAGTCGTTGAAATCCACTGGTCAAAATGTGTAAGAACCCTGCATACCCTCTGACACTTGACTCATTAGAAGGAGTTGTAGAGAAGAAGAGAGGGCGAGGATGTCTATGAGACGGACCGGTGGGAATACAGGGCTTTCAAGTAGCCATCAGTGGATAGGTGGGGTAGAAACTTGTATCCAGCCAGTTATGAGCTGCAGTTCTAAAGGTTTCAGTGAGCTTTGAAGACAGGAAGATAAACATTACAGCGTGTTCTAAAACAGCACACACCGGATCCCGCTATGTTTGGCTTTGTATTACATTTCTTCTCACAGACTGTTTCTAACATTTGAAGTGTGCAGATAATTCTTCATTATTGTCGATGGTCCCAGGTGACGCGATGACCTACCACCAAGGCCGACCCTGGACCACGGTGGACAACGATAACGACATCGCCCTGGGGAACTGCGCCCTGGTCCACCGCGGAGCCTGGTGGTACAAGAACTGTCATCTGGCCAACATCAATGGGAAGTGGGGAGACAACAGGCACAGCTTGGTGAGTGGGAGTGATTCAATGGGGGTGATTCAATGGGAGTGATTCAATGGGAGTGATTCAATGGGAGTGAGTCAATAGGAGTGAAAGAGTGAGAGTTATTCAGTGAGAGTGATTTAATGAGAGTGATTCAATGAGAGTGATTCAATGAGAGTGATTTAATGAGAGTGATTCAATGGAAGTGATTCAATGGGTGTGATTCAATGAGAGTGATTTAATGAGAGTGATTCAATGAGAGTGATTCAATGAGACTGATTCAATGGAAGTGATTCAATGGGTGTGATTCAATGGGAGTGATTCAATGAGAGTAATTCAATGAGACTGATTCAATGGGAGTGATTCAATGAGAGTGATTCAATTGGAGTGATTCAATGAGAGTGATTTAATGAGAGTGATTCAATGGAAGTGATTCAATGGGTGTGATTCAATGAGAGTGATTTAATGAGAGTGATTCAATGAGAGTGATTCAGTGGGAGTGATTCAATGAGAGTGATTTAATGAGAGTGATTTAATGAGAGTGCTTCAGTGGGAGTGATTCAATGAGAGTGATTCAGTGAGAGTGATTCAATGAGAGTGATTCAATGAGACTGAATCAGTGGGAGTGATTCAGTGGGAGTGATTCAGTGGGAGTGATTCCTCCAAGTGTCCCTGAATACTGGGATGGCAGACTCATCCTGACTTATGCAGATACGGCTGTAGACGTCATCCTTCACTTCGTCCCTGCCAGGGAATTATTCCATTTTACAACTTGCAAAGTTTGAATCTGGTTCATTAAGTCGAGCTTTACTCAGGACGTTATGAGTAAATAAGAGAATCATAATAAGAGAATAATAAGTGGATCTCAAACCTGTTTTTTTTGTTCCCCTTAAAAATGTCAATGTGAAACATCTAATTTGAATTGATTCATTAATTCAGTAGTCATATAATCAACGAACCAACATGTTATTTGGAGCTCTTTCAAAACATGCTGCAGACAGGGTGCTGGCCGCGAGGCTGTTCCCTGGTCAGCAATCAAAGAAAGGTCCGCCCCTTCCCTCTCTTAGTGGTTTTGTTTCGGATTGCCGGGATGAAGCAGAAATGGCCTCGATCCATCAGCAGTGATAAGAAAACACATTCCTCACAGCGGCTATAAAGCACGAGTGTTTTTGCCAGGCTGATAGCGTAACAACAACAGTTATTATGTCGAACGGAGTCTGATACTGAAGAAAACGCCGGAGGAAATCTAAAGCTCTCGTCGAGATTTCATCCATAATATCGCCGCTGCAGATGTCTCTCGCAATGTTTGTCAGGCAAAACGCAATAACAGTCAAAACAAGTTTGTACTCACATGAAATGAAGCCAGAGGCCGGTGTTTATTAGTGTTTACCAATCTGCCCGTCGGTCACTGCCGTCTGCCTCTTCCGTGACTCTCCCATCCTTCTCTTGTCTCCCTCCTTTCCCCTCTCTCATCCCTCATCTCACTCCATCCCCACCCTCTAACTACACTTTGCGTTTTCCCTCTTCCATCTCTTTCTCGCTGCCAGGGAGTGAACTGGGAGCCTTGGAAGGGCCACCTGGTGTCCCTGGACTTCACCGAGATGAAGATCCGACCCGCGGGAGCCTCGTCCAGCAGGAAGAGGCGATCGTTGACGGCCAGAAAGAAGAGCACCACCACACACCTCCCAAAGGAATAGTAGAGCCCCTCCCACTCAAACCACAGCAGTCCCATTAACCAGTCACCTGGCTAGACACATACATACACTACCATTCAAAAGTTTGGGGTCACTTAGAAAAAAGAAAAAAAACACTGTTTTTTCCAATAAAAATGACATTAAATAATCAGAAATACACTCTTTACATAGTTAATGTGTAAATGACTATTCTCTGTTTTTAATGAAGTCTCTACAGAGGTGTGTAGAGGCCCATCTCCATGTTCTAGTGGTACATTGTGTTATTGCCTTAGAAGACGAGCAGAGGGGTAGAACCCCCTTGAAAACCTTTTTTTAAATAACTTTTTATTTAGCATTTTCCACAAACAGATTATTCCTTGACATTGAAACCCTTTTTATGTGAGCGCAGCTGAAAACAGTTATGCTGGTGAGAGAAGCTCTAAAACTGGCCTTCCTTTGAGCCACAAGTTTGAAGAACAACATTAATATTTACAATGAAAATCATTATTTATAACCTTGTCAATGTCTTGATTATATTTTGTATTAATCTTGTATTCATTTAATAAATAAAAGTGTGAGTTTTCATGGAAAACAACATTTTCTCCGTGACCCCAAACTTTTGAGCGGTAGTGTATGTCTCCACCAATCAGGACTCTGCGTGTCTCAACAATATGCACACAGAGAAATGCCGATATGAAATAATAACTTATTATCTGTTTTCAAACAATGAGATTAATCGGAAACTTCCAGTGGTTGTGGGAAAGCGACACGGAGAAAAATGACTTTAAATTGAGCTGAAGTTGAATATTAACGAGTTATAACGCAATAGTTATTCTTATAAAACTTCTGTTTCACTGATTCTGGTACTAACCTTCATTATAAATCAGGAAACAATAGATTTAGGTCAACTCGGATGCAAAAAATCCAATTTGTCTTTCTTTTTGAGCCCCAGGGAAGCAGCTCGAGTTTTTCTATTATATTTTGTCATATAAAGAATTTGAGTAGCAACTTTTCTTGTTTATAGTACTGTCATAACAACATGCATATTTTATTTTAAGGTCATGTGTGAACGGTTAGCGAGTTATTGCCCTGATTTTATTGACTATGAAGTTGGCTGGCTGCCTCCAGCGCTGTCACATCACATCAGTGTGTGTGTGGGACGGGCCAGAGGAAAACAATGGATGGCCATCTAGAATGACCATATTGCTCCTGCTTTACATTCATAAGACACCGACAGTGCTTATCAATCAACGTGATGTGCCCACATCCAATAAGGATGAAGAGTGTTCGCCCATCCTCAGGGGCTTGATGAACAAACCCTTGTTTTCAATCTGGGAAGCTGACAAAGGTTATTAATACTGCTTTGACTTTGACTTTATTACATTATTACATTTTTACACTTCTATTACAAACTGTTGTTTTATGAGACAGGGATGGAGCACATCCATCAACATTTATGCTGACCTGGCAGAAGTGATCCCTGTTCCACGTACATTTAGCGTCCACTAACACGTCTTTTTGAACCTTCATGGCCCATGAGCTTTTAAATCCTCAATCTGTATTTTCAAGGACAGAAAAGACGACCGTCACTAAGCAACTTATAAACCTGCATATGAATCGATCTTGTTTTACTAATTGTATTGCCATTATCACATTGTAGCTGGCCATTCTTATTTGTACCACAAATGCACACAATAAGTAAATAAATAAAGGTTTTGTTACATGGATATATATTGTGATCTTTTTTTATAGCCTTACAGGATAGAGGTTGACCAAATAATTAATAAGCCACGTTGAACGTTTATCATGTGAAGGGTTTAATAGATTTAAACTACCACTGTGTTGCTAAATTACCGCCATAAATAATAAGTAAATAAATAAAGGTTTTGTTACATTGATGTAAATTGTAACTATACAATAATATATAAATAAAGGTAAATAAATAAGTAATTAAATAAGTAAATAAATAAGTAAATAAATAAAGGTTTTGTTACATTGATATATATTGTTATATTTTTCTATAGCCTTACAGGATAGAGGTTGAAAAAATAATTAATAAGCCAAGTTGAACGTTTATCATAATAATAATAATAATAATAATAATAATAATAATAATAATAACTTTATTTATATAGCACTTTTAAAAACAAGGTTTACAAAGTGCTCTACAGATAAACAAAGCATAAACACAACTTAAATTGCGGCAAACAAAAAAGACCATACCATAAAAGCATCGAATACAACTAAACCAAACAAATAGGCAATTAAAATAAAAACATAAAAGGACAACATCACTTAAAAGCAGTTCTATAAAAGTGGGTTTTAAGAAGTGATTTAAAAGAAGTGTGAAGGGGTTAATAGATTTAAACTACCACTGTGTTGCTAAATGACCACCAAAGTCTATTGATCCATCTCGAGGTAACACAAGACGTATAATCTAGACTACATGGCAGCAGCTGTGAGGACCTGATAGTGTCCTAAAATGAAGAGATCAGAGACACTCACTTCATTATTGTGGGGTGACATCCTGGTGGGGCTGGAGGAAAAGTCAGGATCACCTAATCCATTGGGATTCGTTCCCCTAGGATTAAGACTGTTGACACAATTGCA
This sequence comes from Liparis tanakae, assembly GCA_036178185.1. NCBI lineage: Eukaryota > Metazoa > Chordata > Actinopteri > Perciformes > Liparidae > Liparis > Liparis tanakae. The sequence continues at coordinate 1,992,124 of CM070098.1, forward strand.
ATGCCAACCTCTTCAATATCCTGCAGATTACAGATTATAGAGCTCCCAGATTAATCACAAACATCTCAGTCTGCTCAGAAAGCTGAGCTGCATTACTAATGTGACAAAATCAGCTTATTCGCGCTTCGCCTGAGTTTTCAACATCATTTACGTGTTCATCAGCTCAGTTTCAATTCACGCTTTTAATCATTTGTGAAACATAAACAACACCTGAGAATAAAAGTGCTCAGCGAGTGCTGACTCAGGTTCACACAGCGTCTACAAGGTGTCATATTCCACACGGCACCCTTTAAACACAAGAAAAGACACCGTTATACGATAAGATCTACTCAAACAAACGGCAAACTAATTCCAGAACGACGTTTCTCCATTAAAGGTCGAGAAGCGAAGAGGGAGAAAGGAAATCGTATTTTCTCGAGTGTTTGCTCGTCTCAATGAAACGAGAGGGCTGAGCGGAACGTTTGCCGGCGAATATTCTTAGCGGAGCGTTTCATTTCAACTTCGAAATGAAACGTCTCACAAAAGCTCATTGATGCAAACGGCCTTTTCAGCCACAGTGATTGCAAATTACTTTAAGAAGATTGGTTCCCGCTATTGCTCCTTTGAGTCAAGTTGTTTGCTTAGTGGCAGCACAGAGGAGAGAAAGAGCCCCTCTCTCTCTCTCTCTCTCTCTCTCTCTCTCTCTCTCTCTCTCTCTGTGGTCACATACAGTACAGGATATGTTTCAGTCGTACCCGTTTGTCGGGCCCACGTGACTTCGGTGAAACTTGCACCTTGGGTTCGGCGCCATGTGTTTTTTCCAGGAGAGAAGTGGGTAATGTCGTAACAGGGGAGTGTTTGTTCTGAGGGCTGCAGTGTGAGCTGGTAATGGAAAGACAGAAGTATGCACCAGAGGGAGGAGAAGAGACTTTGAAGTTAACTTCAAAAAGGAAAAGAAGAACACGAAAAGACCCCGACTCGTCCCGAGACGCTGCTGCAAAGCGTTGCGTTGAAGGGCACTTCATCGAGCGGCGCGGCGGGCGAGGTTAGCGCCGCGCGCGTTCTCTCGGCGGCAATAATGTTTTTTTTTCCACATTGTATTTTTTATTGCTGCAGAAGACAACTTCTACGAGTTTATTGCACATTGTGTTCAGCGAGATAATCTTCAAAAAGAAAAGCACTTTTATGGCTTTTTTTAAAGTGTGACTGCAGTAAGCGGCTAACGTCGGGCTATAAAAGAAGTACGGCGCAACACGACTCTGTGGTGAGACATCTCGTCGTCTAATTTAGCCTCTTGTTAATAACCGCCGAGAGTCGGCTTCAAGGACATATTTTACAACGTTGAACACGACTTTAAGAGCTCTTCTGGTTTAGTCAAAGATCTTAGAGCTCCAGGGAGATGCAGTGCCGTATATGACCTGCAGGGGGAGCAGCTTTGCTCACGGTTATGGGTTAAGGGTTAAGGGTCACAAGGTTAGACGTAGTTTATAATACGAGTTGCATCCAGCTTGAGTAATCACTGGTTTAATGCACAAGGGGGGTGCACAAAGTAACACACATCACAAAGAGACAGAGTGGACTGGTTATACTGGGACAGAGAGAGAGAGAGAGAGAGTGGACTGTTATACTGGGACAGAGAGAGAGATAGAGAGAGAGTGGACTGGTTATACTGGGACAGAGAGAGAGAGAGTGGACTGTTATACTGGGACAGAGAGAGAGATAGAGAGAGAGTGGACTGGTTATACTGGGACAGAGAGAGAGAGTGGACTGTTATACTGGGACAGAGAGAGAGATAGAGTGGACTGGTTATACTGGGATGGAGAGACAGAGTGGACTGGTTATACTGGCACAGAGAGACATAGTGGACTGGTTATTCTGGGATGGAGAGAGAGAGTGGACTGGTTATAGTGGCACGAGTTTGGAGGACGTTGCAGAACTGAAGACCGGCAGACGGACATTCAGACAGGTGAGGAGCCTGCAGCAACACACTCATCTGCGTTACCTAGCAACATAGTGTTTTGTGTGTGTTTGTGTGTGTGTGTGTGTGTGTGTGTGTGTGTGTGTGTGTGTGTGTGTGTGAGTGCTACTTGCAGTTTCTCCTGTATGCGTCATTGTGGGCTATAGTGTCTGTATTGTGTTTTTATACATCGTTGTGTTGTCTGCGTTGGTTCTATAACGTCGGGCCGTTCAGAGCTCGCTTATTGTTTGATTCTTATTGTTTGCTTCTTATTGTTTGTTAAAGTGTCTCGGTCCTCGGTTCTGGTGACTTCTCAGTGATTTAGTTATTTGAGTATACCATTAGAGGCTACTCTTAGCCCACTCTTTCCATTCCCGTGTAACACATCTTCAAGCATGTACGACCTGAGAAGACACATTTTAATTGTTGGATGCACCTCGTACTAAATTATTCTCTACCAGAAAAAAATGAGAAGACGCACAGCTGCTGGTCTGCATAGTTTACATCCCACTCGAGTGTCTGGGGGATTTAAATGTGGCTATTTACATGTACTTCTCATGCTTTTAAGTATGGACTTGACGGTATTGATAAAGAAGTAACAGATTCTGGGGACAAATGCTTGGATTTGTATGTTTTGCTTTTATTTTATGTATTAATTTTCATAATTAGTTCAATTATAAGCTGGTCGCTTCAGCCTTAACCCTTTCTTCTTCTTTTTTTATTCCTGTTGGTTCTATATTTTGCTGATCGAAATAAATAAACGCATGCAAACACATTCATCCATTCTTTTTACATTACATGTCATTTCGCTTTAGCAGACGCTTTCATCCAACGTGACTAGCAATAAGTGCAAGAATCCCAAAAGTAACATTTCTTCAAGAGTCAAACTACAAAAGTAGCATAAATAATACCATAAATAAAAAACATTTAAGTGCCATTTAAGTTCTAATCAGTTTTTTTAATCCTCAAAGGGGCTACGAGTCGCCGTCAGCTGAACGGCGAGGCGCTGAGTACGCAACAATGTTTAGGAAGTACTCGACTGAAAGTGTTCAATATGCTGTCAACACTTTAATTGGTGTGTACAGCTTACCACATCTAATTGGCTCAGCACATCAGCGATGAAACGATTACTCAGGGACTTACATCCTCCCCCTGATCCTATACCAGCGGTGAAAAGATGACACGTTGTGAGATATCATTTTCCCACCTCAGGCATTAAAGAATTTTACACAAAAACGTGTCGTTAAGTTATGCTAATACCTTGACAAATACTCCACGCAGGTTAATTAAGAGTGAGCATCCACGAGGTGTAACACACATCCGAAGTACACGCCTGAGCCGTAATTGCTCCTCAAGACAAAATGATTACTTGCATCAAAGATTTCTCGGCTACGGCCATCAAAGCGATGATGAAAATGACATGTTGATGAAGATCACTCCAGGCAGGAGCGCTTATTAATTGCGTTGCCTCTGCAGGTTTTGGCCTCGTTCGTTTACACAGTTTCATAAGAAAGCTTCCTCCGCCGCTTTTATCTCCTTGTTTTGCATAATTCACTGCAGTGAAAGTGGATGTTGGTGCGACGGGGACGTTCTGAGGCGGATGTCATGCTGATGTGCACGGCCCACAAACAAATACAGCTCATTGTTGTTGTTTGTTGTTGTGTTACCCGTCTGCGAAAAGGACCAAGAGCTTTATTTTCATATGCTCAAAATAAATGCGTTGGCTGTTAATAAATACATTTCCCCTTGGGGATTAATGAAGTATATATCTATCTATATCTATCTATCTATCTGTCTATCTATCTATCTATCTATCTATCTATCTATCTATCTATCTATCTATCTATCTATCTATCTATCTATCTATCTATCTATCTATATCTATCTATCTATCTATATATATATATATATATATCTGTATTTGCATTTTGCACACTGCCTATATATATATATATTTAATTTAATTTTACATTGCTGTATTTACATATATGTTGTATATATATATATATACAAAGTGAAATATATAATACAAAATAAAATAAAATATATATGTGTATATATATATTTATATATACATATATATTTTATTTTATTTTGTATTATATATTTCACTTTGTGTACTTTATGCACAGTCACTTTCTTTCTTTCTTATAGATATATTTTATTCTTGTATGTTTAGTTTATTGGTGCTACTGTGTCAACAAATTTCCCCTTGGGGATTAATAAAGTATATTTCTATTCTTCTATTCTATTTTCTATTCTATTCTTCTATGTAAATATTGCATGTTCTTGAGCACGTCTGGGTCCTAGTCCCCACTTTGAATGAAGCCGCCGGTGTGATACAGTATATGACACGTTCACACACACAGATTGTAACTCCATGTCAAAACTAAGAGGCTCTGTTCACTTCGGTTTACATCACAAACAGAAAGATGAGATTCCACAAAGCTAAGAATGTAAACACCTGATTTATCTCCCTGTCATCTTCAAAGTTGCGCTGTCCTTTTTCCGTGTATCTCTTTATGTCCGTGTACATTATGCATGCAGAGCTACAAACAAAGCCCAGCAATAATCCTCCTGCAAAAGAAAACATTGTTCAGTGACCCAAAAAATTAAAATATTTCCTAAATATACAATTTCATGCATAATTGGATGTGATCAAAAAGGGTAGTGGGGTAGTAGTGATTAGGAGTAGTCAAATCATTTGATTATTTTAGGGCTTCGCTCCTTTGAATTTGTTCTATTCACTAATTTCAGAAATAGCTTTTGAATACATTTCAAACTGATTTTCTTTGACAATATATTGTATATTTACATGCATCATTTCATAATTTGACTTTTTATTTGAGCTTTAGAGGGTGTTGTCTCAGATGAATGTGAATGTGCACATACATGATTGATTTAAAACCAGGACCAATGTCAAATATCAAAGAATTGCACTTAAAATCACTCAATTTAAGATAAATACAAAAAGAACATCTGTTGTGTTAATCATTCTTTGTTGAAAAAAAATCTACATTTTACCCCGTGATATTATATAGTCATTTTAATCCTAAATATCTCTAGTAACAATTAACAAGGGAAATTAACAACTCAACGACAATCATATTTTTTTATACAAAGTGATGAAATAATAGGAAATGTGCATCAGAACATTTAGGACCACTCTAACAAACATACAGGGAAGATAAAGCGTGTTAATCAGAACTAAATTGGGAAGGAGAACATATTTAAATATCGTGTTTTCCCCTTATATATCAAATCAAAACTAGTAGAACGGCGGCCTACACTCTATCAAATTAAGTACGTGAGCAAAGACATCAAAGTAGTTTTCTTCAAAACTTTTTCCCGCATCAGTAGCTTTTCTCTTTTAGAAGAGAGACTCGACCATGAGTCTAGATTTCTGCGCAAGTGGAAAAGTGGGCGGGATTACAGCCACCTCAAAGTGTCTCTCTCCTAAATACAGTTGCTCTGAATTTCACACGGGAGCTCCAAGAACAAAGTGCTCTGAATAACACTGTACTTCTCTCTCACACACACTCTCCAACCCACTCACACACACACACGCACACACACAGGTTCAAACCACTGCACGTGTCTTCTTTTACGTACGACACGCTTATAAGCTCATACAAAAAGTTGTAAACATTCTCCACAAATAGCATTATTAATTATTATACATGATAGCAATATTCTGTACACTGTTCCCGTATTCCAGCCGAATCTGACCCTGGTTCAGCCGTCTCTCAAGGTGAGCCGGGTTCCTACACCATGGCCAGGGCGTCCCCGTCGGGCGTCATCGTCCCCGTCTTCACCGAGATCCACAAGTCCTCGGCCGAATTCCTCCTCTTCTTCTTTTCTGACCTCGCCGTCGTGCCTTTGCAGCAGCGGCGGCAGCCGTTGGCATGGCGACAGCAGCAGCAGTGGCAGCACACCGCCAGAGTGGCGAGGAGCACCAGCAGGGGGAGCGTCAGGAGGACCGCCAGGCAGGCCGTGTTGTACGCGCCCTGCTCGTGTTTGGCCGAGGCGAAGCTCCAAAGCTGGGCGAAAAAATCCCGGATGCTCTCCGACACGCCGTCCATGGCGGCTCCTCTTCGTCGAATATGTCCGGCACTTGTAAAGTTGAAGGGCGTTGTAACGTGTGTAGGTCAGTGCATGTTAGGCAGCGGGACATACACCTGCTGATTACGATGAGGTGATCATTTAAGTTGAATGTTTTTATTGAACTGCGTTCTCCTTCAGGAGAGTCCTTGAGGAGGCTCACTCAGGCTCATGGTGTTCATGTTAAATGGAAACATTGGGCAGGGTGTCTTCATGTGTGCCTCCTCACAGCCCCATCGCCTCTTTAAAACAACCAAAAAGAACAAAAGATCTTTTGTTTATGACGGGATTTTCGTTAAAATCCACCCGGATGAGAGGATCTGGACGGCGGGTTAAAAAAAGCCCAAATCCTCCTCCCCTTCAGCCAAGTTGGTAAAAGCCGTTTGGCATCCCCTCAAGCTGTGTCCTCCCTCTTTGTCTTCCAGCCTCTTCTCTCGTCTTCTTGACCTTTTTTGCTTTCAGTTTAATTTCGTCGAGATGCGGTTCAATTCCGCCGCGCCTGCGGGACAGAAGACGGGGAGAGAAAAGTGAACACGGACAGAAATGTAATTTCCAGAAGACAGCTCCCCCCCTCTCGCCTCCCCCCGCCTCCCATCCATCCCTCCGTCTCTCTCCAGCTTTCGACGTCTCTACTCCTGCTCCTCCTCCTCCTCTCGTCAGTGTCGGCTTCAGATTTTCAGCTTTCCCTTCATTAATACTGCAGAGGAGCAACTCAGGATTCAGGGCAGATCTCTCGAAAAGTCCCACTGAGAAAGACAGGGGCAACGAGAGGAGGAGGAGGAAGAGGAGGAGGAGGAGAGGTAGATTGTGTCTGTGGGAAGGACGGGTCGAGATAGAGGTAACCAATCTGTCTAAGAGTCCCGCTGAGACGGAGAGTGTCAGAGAAAGAAGAGGAGGAGGGAGAGAGGTGCATTAGAGAGAGCTGCTGCAGGAGTGCTAACGGCTCCCATTGGACGAGGGACGCGTCTCATAAATGTCTGAATGTAACATTTCCTGACCCCGGATTAAGTCTCCTCCTAATAGCTCTCCTGGAGAATGAGACGCAGGGCGGTGCCTCAAGTGGCCGAGTCGGGCGCGCGAAAAAGAAAAGTCAGACGTATAGAAACGCTTTTTCTCTGAGACCGTTTGATGACGTCGGAGGCCCCGAGGCCTCGAGGCGTCGTCTTCCTTCAAACGGCGTCGAACAACTATTTAAAAAGATGATTTCAAACGCCACTTGACTCAAACGACGTCCCCGAGATTCTCTACGGCTCTCGGCTGCGGAGATCGTTTGCGTTCTAGATGCGAGAGGGAGGAAATATGAATATTTTTCATCTCACATTTGGTTGCTTCTTAGGCAGAGAGAGAGAGAGAGAGGGATAGAGAGAGATAGAGATGCACCTGCATGTGTGGAGCAGATAGATTATCCGTGGCTCTCTCCGTGCGTCGCGTCTCATGTGTGAAATTGGTTCGCACACCGACTTCCCTCCTGGTCATCGGCTCAACAGGAAGCTGAGCTCTTCAAACTCATAGCGAGAATCCTAAATGTCACAATCAGAGTTCCCGAAACAGAAGTTTCACAGATAGAGAAAAAAATCTCCACGCTTCTGTATATTTGGTTCAGTTTGTTTTAGCATCACGGAGCTGAAAAGTAAATGTTTCTTTCTTTTATTTCAGGTGCAAGCCTTTTTTACTTTTGCATCCTTTATTTAAATCCTTACATCATGCGGTTCCCCGCCATGGGGGAGGGGCCCTCACAGGGGTCACCAAACATACCTGTGAGGTCACAATATGAAAAAGGAGGATATGAAAGTAGAAAACTAAATCAATGCTCAACAAAATGATGTTCACGTCTTTTTTTGTGGATTACTTTCATTTTCCCTTCAAGCGACGAAACAAACTTCAAAATAAAAGTTGAAATGAAACTTATGAAAAAAGAAATCTGTGCATCAGTTCCACTCTACACACTAACTGTATACAGTTGATCTCAATGGAACAAAGTGGAATTGACAGGAGGGGTCCGTCTGTATTGTTTTTTTAGGTAATATGCAAGAAGATTGTTTCATAGCAGCAGGAAATGATGCAAGAGCAGCGCACAGTTACTCAACCTGTGACTTACAGAGGTGTCGACTGTGTTGTGGAGCTTTTCAGTTGTCAGACTCTCAATAATCATCATCAATGTTCTGCTTTAACCCTCCGGGGTCTTGCCACGATATGTATAAGACATATTTATTTGCAACCCAAACATTGGTAATGTTAATTTGTGAAGCTTTATCTGAAGCCCAAAGTCATTCATCAGTCCATATTGTTATTGTTTTGGTGAATGTTGTGACGGACACATCATTTCTACTCAAAATCATCACAAGAAAAAGAAAATTAGATTTTTTTTTACATGCATCTAGCATTTTAGTCATATATTTCACTGCTTTTGTGAACACAATACTTTTTGATAAACCAATTTCAAATACCAAAAGAGTTTATCCAGATGAGTAAAGGGATGTTTTCACAAGAGATATGAAGAATTAAAAAAATAAAACTTCACTTTTGAGCCTTAGGGCCGCGTTATCTCCTGAAACCTGTGCTTTAGGACACGTGTGCCTCATCATATAGAGAGCAGAGATTGCTCTGCAATTGTTGATGTAAAACATATATATATATATATATATATATATATATATATATATTATATGCAAGTGCCTTTAAAAGCTGAATTTAAGAAATTATGTAAAATGGAGAAAATTGACCCCAGAGGGTTAATTGATAAGTAATGGGGGTTTGCAAGTAAAACAAATAAGTTTCATGATCAGAGGTGTGATCCAGCTTTATAAACAGATGACTAACAATGCATCGGGGGGGAAGTCGTCGTATGGAATGGATTAGTCACCGAGTGGTATGATGAGTAGAGGCCAGAAAGAATGAGTCACGTGAGTTTAGTCTAAAACGAGAGAGAGAGAGAGAGAGAGAGAGAGAGAGAGAGAGAGAGAGAGAGAGAGACCCTAAAACGTAATTTTTTACACTATTTTGTCATGTTGTCTTCTCTGTGAGCTCCCACACAAAGGCAGGGCTCTATTAAACAGAATGTTTTCCAGCTCCGGTAGTTTTAACTCTTTTGTTGTTGAACATTTCTTGAAGCAAACACTTTGATTGCCCGTCGGATTATGTTTTTCCCAGCAGGCCCTTTCCAGCGGTTTAAGGTGCAGAACAGAAGAGGTGCTTCACGAGGAGAACGTAGTACAACAGATGGACTCTAAATACATCTTTTTAAACGAGTCCACTGGATTTAGATATACACCCCGGGTTCATGAGATTCTGCTCCACTTTCTCGTGACACTGAGCCCTTCACATACAGGAAAAGGCCACTTCTGGAGCGCACAAAGCCAGGAAGGGGCTGAGAAACATGTTATGATTGCACCGTTAGCCCCCGCTGCTTTTTTAAGGAGCATGTGCGACCTCCAAGACAGAGCTGTGACAGAAGGCGAGGCAGGAATCTTTAATGACTTGCCCCGAGCACACGGTCGCTATGAATAACGCACTTTCAGTTTGACTCCAGCAAACCGATCAAGCCGTACGGGTTCGCTCGGCTTTCTGCAGAAAACGCGAGCTTTCTTCGCTGACTGAGTGCAGCTGTTTGACTCGAGTAGCTACAGGCCCGCAGATAGTCAGTTCTCCAAGTGCGCACGCCCGTAATAGTTGAGACGTGTGTCAACTCAATGAGCAGTCGAGGACATTCTCACAGTGGAGAGCAGGGGGAGGAAACAGAGACGGTTTGAGCCACACATGACCCCTCGGAGGGAGCGATGAGAGAGAGATCATAACAACAGACACGTTTTCATTTCGCAAAATGACATTTGAATCAAATAGTTTCATTTTTCACGAAAGTCAAGAAGAAGAGGATCGTATAGGGACACTTACGGACACTCTAAGGCAGGAATAAACACACAAGCTTATCTTTAGAACAGTGGTTCTCAAATGGGGGTTCGCGTACCCCTGGGGGTACATGAAGGTACTCCAGGGGGTGCGTGAGATTTTTTAAAAATCTATTTAAAATTAGCATCCATTAAAAAAATCCTTTAAAAAATAGTTATTTAATAAATATTCAATAAAACACAAGTGTAAGTTCATAAACTGAATTGTAAATTAAGTAGGCGATTTTAATAAAATTAAACCTAGGGGAAACACTGCTGTGTATTACTACTTTTTTTTTACCAAAGATTATTTGCGCTGGTTAGGGGGTACTTCGCTGAAAAAAAGTATTTCACAGAGGGTACAGCACTGAAAAAAGGTTGAGAACCACTGCTTTAGAAGGTGTCAAACATCCTGTCACATATAACCACAACCACACACACTGTGTCGCAGCCAAAAGCATCAGCGGCTCATAAGAAGCACTCATAACGGTCTCAAATGACTTCAAGGTGCCGGCGCTCCACATCTCTTCCAAAGCGGCGACTCACCCCCCAGGTCAGCCGGCCTCTCCCGTCTCATCCGCTCAGCTGCTCACACGTCTGTTGTTTCTCTTTTGGCATCTAGAGCTTCTGCACTTTTCTGGTCCCCCTCACCCAGACATCTTGACAAGTCTTCACTTTCTGTTCCTGTTTCCCTCCCTGCTCTCGTTTCCCCTCCTCCTCCTCTCGCTGCGAGCGAGCGTGCGTGCGTGCGTGTGTGTGCGTGCGTGTGTGTGTGTGTGTGTGTTTTGGTCTCGACGTCACTGCACCCTGCCCACTTTGTGTAAGAATGGGCCCTCTGTCTCTGCTTGTGTGTTTCCTACATGGGAAACTTGGTTTCTGTGGTTGCTTTACTACACTCACACAAACGCTGCATGATGTCATGCAGCGAGGGATATTTGGGTAAACTTGAATAGGGAAAGAAATCACGAGAAGCCTTTATTAAATATGTCTCCAAACAAACTCCCCATGTGGGTGTATTACAAGAAAGGCTCCTCCACATGCACAGATATGAACACCCTGCACCACCAGGCTGAGATGCACCGAATAACACAAAATTACAACAACAACCACTCCACCCATCTCAGAGTCCCACAACGGGGATAACAAGAAGAAATGAGCGCTGTTAAAGTGTGTGTGTGTGTGAGTGTGTGTGTGCGTGTGTGTGTGTGAGTACCACTAGGTGTAAGAGCCAGATGCAATTGAGATATGAAAGTGGGAGGTCATGTGGACTGCACACGCTCACACGGACACACACAGTTGCCGTGCCTTGTGGTCATTTATTGCCCTTTCAGTTCACTCAAGCAAAAGAGGATTTTTATTCAAGTAAGAAGAAGAAAAAAAAGTGTTTTTCCAGCATCAAATAGCAGGCTATTTATTCTCCGGCCCTGAAAGAGGGAAGTTAAAGTGCACTGATTCAAAACCGCACTCACAAACACTGGAGTGTGTGAGTGCGGACATACAGTAAGTCAGAAACTTGTTAATCTGCATATAATCAGTTCACATACGCACTTCAACATTTTTCAGGTTTAATGTTTATTTTACATTTTGAGCCTCCACATTCAAAGAAAACAATGCTATTTTTCGAAATAATAAATGAAGGATCTTTTTATTTATTTCTTACCATTGATGCCTTTTAAAAATAGCAGTAAAATATAGGATATTTTAAATCTAAAATATGCTTAGCTAGCCACTTCTATGATCCTCTACAGCTGAACATGCAGGATGTCGTCTCATTGCTCCGGCGCACGCTTCCATGAAAACTGAGGAGACAAGCCTCGCCATGTCTGCAGGTGTGTCTGAGCCATCTTAGACAGGTAGCAACACACACACACACACACACACACACACAGGGTGCAGTCTGACTGGCAGGGCGTGGAGTGCCACGTGTTGATGAATGACCTCGGTGCCGCAGCACTTCCTTGATGAGAATCCTTCTTTCTAGTAGTTGATATGAAACTGGTTTCACTATATAATCTATTTGCTGCGTTTCATAGCTCCTGCTGACATGACAGCGTGTGGATTCCTATCGAGAGGCGGAGTCACGCTCCTTCTGATGTAGCAACACGAGACTCTATTTTGGGAAAGAGTCTGTAGGGTAGACAATGACGTGTAAAAAAAGATACCTTCTTGATCCTGTGTGAATTCTGACATGAGTTACACAAATGACGCTAGTCAATCTTAAAGCAAGTCTCATTTTGCCGTAAAAATGTTGACATACACTACAGTTCAAAAGTTTGGGGTCACCGAGAAAATGTTGTGTTTTCCATGAAAACTCACATTTTTATTTATTAAATGAATACAAGATTTATACAAAATATAGTCAAGACATTGACAAGGTTATAAATAATCATTTTCATTGTAAATATTAATGTTGTTCTTCAAACTTGTGGCTCAAAGGAAGGCCGGTTTTAGAGCTTCTCTCACATAAAAAGGGTTTCAATGTATTTATGATTAATTTAATGTCATTTTCATTGGAAAAAACAGTGCTTTTTTTTCCTTTTTTCTAAGTAACCCTAAACTTTCGAACGGTGAATATGTCAAAGTGTAACTTGGCTATGTCCAAATGTAATGATGTCACACATGTTACATGACGCGTCGTATCCAGCCACTCAAACCATCAGCCGGGGAGAGAAGGAGCATCAGAGGATGAGCAAAGGCATCGCAGCATTGTTTGGGTGTGTGTCGACAACTAGAAGGACTTCTCTATACCTGGAGGGGTCATTTGAAAAATCTTATATTTTAACTGATTTTTAACCCTCCTGTGACCTTTGGGGTCAATTTGACCCCATTCAATGTTTTACGTCTTTTTCAATTTTCAATGTCTTGAACACAACTCATACGCATCAGTGTTCTTTGGGGTCAATTTGACCCCAGGCTGTTCTTGGCTGTGTAAAACATATAAGAAATATCAACTTTTTAATTTATTTAAAGGGATATTTAGGTAAAACATATAAGAAATATCAACTTTTTTATTTATTTAAAGGGATATTTAGGTAAAACATATGAGAAATATCAACTTTTTTATTTATTTAAAGGTCTATTCAGGTAAAACATATACAAAATATCAACTTTTTTATTCATTTAAAGGTCTATTCAGGTAAAACATATACAAAATATCAACTTTTTTATTTATTTAAAGGTCTATTTAGGTAAAACATATAAGAAATATCAACTTTTTATTAATTTAAAGTTCTATTTAGGTAAAACATATAAGAAATACCAACTTTTTTATTTATTTAAAGGTCTATTTAGGTAAAACATATACAAAATATCAACTTTTTTATTTATTTAAAGGTCTATATATATATATATATATTTGAAAAAGCGGTTGCATCTTACGCAGCAATGTTCCTCTTTAGGTCCGGCTTTATGTTCTTCTCACTCTGTAAGGACCCTTTTATACGTCCCCTTCCCCGTAAGTAAACCATATATTCAAATGACACTGCAGTGACCCTCACATGCGTCCCACTTCCTCTTTGGAAACCTTCCCCTCAATGCATGCACACGATGCTATAATGGGACTCCCATCTGGTTCATAGAAAGCTTATTCTTAGACGTGAGGAAGAAGCTGACACAATACACCCCTTTATCTAACTCGGGTCTGTAACTGAACTAATGCAGGAAAGACCAGTGAGCTCACAGCGGATCGGTGATCATAGAATCATGATAGCAAAAAAATTACTGTGACATTACCCGGAGGATTAAAAAAAGCCTTGTGGAATTACTGGAGTGTGCAAAATGCCATTACAAATCACTTCGACCTACTGGTCCTCCCAACGCACACTGACGCGTGAATGTGTGTGTGAGCCTAACGCGGTGCCCTCTGTGACTTCTTGGATGTGAGCGCTAATGAAAAGTGAGTAAAGGGTCTATTTAGGTAAATAATATAAGAAATATCAACTTTTTTATTAATTTAAAGGTCTATTTAGGTAAAACATATAAGAAATATCAACTTTTGTATTCATTTAAAGGTCTATTCAGGTAAAACATATACAAAATATCAACTTTTTTTATTTATTTAAAGGTCTATTCAGGTACAACCTATACAAAATATCAACTTTTTTATTTATTTAAAGGTCTATTTAGGTCAAACATATAAGAAATATCAACTTTTTTATTCATTTAAAGGTCTATTTAGGTAAAACATATAAGAAATATCAACTTTTGTATTCATTTAAATGTCTATTTAGGTAAAACATATAAGAAATATCAACTTTTTTATTTATTTAAACGGTTATTTAGGTAAATTTTATAAGAAATATCAACTTTTGTATTTATTGTACACTGACGCATGAGTGTGTGTGTGTGCCCTCTGTGACTTCTTGGATGTGAGTGCTAATGAAAAGCGAGTAAAGGGTGCTTTGGTGCAATCTGACAAGTGTCCAGAAATAGTCTGCTAATAAAAGCGTTTTCCCCCCCGCGGGCCGGCGGAGACGTGACTCAGCCCGCTCGATGTTTGGGCCCGGCGCTGTCAACACAAGCAGAGCGCCGGAACGCGGCGGAGACGTGAAGAGTCTTTATAAGGAAATGCCTTCTGCTCTCCAGAAAAGCCGTGAATAAAGAGCCGTTGGTTTGTGAGGTAAACCTTTTACAAACAGGCTTTTACAAGGGCAGCTAATTGCACATTCCAGCTCTGAGAACATCTGAGCTATTTTAACGTCTAACGACATCATACTTCAGTGTGTGTGTGTGTGTGTGTGTGTGTGTGTGTGTGTGTGTGTGTGTGTGTGTGTGTGTGTGTGTGTGTGTGTGTGTGTGGGTGGGTGATGACTAGAAACAGCTGGTTTCTGAGTCCCTACAAGACACAGACATTTGATTGTGAAAGTGAGAGATAGATAGATAGATAGAAAGATAGATAATAGATAGATAGATAGAGAAAGATAGATAGATAGATGATGGATGGATGGATAGATAGATAGATAGATAGATAGATAGATAGATAGATAGATAGATAGATAGATAGATAGATAGATAGATAGATAGAGAAAGATAGATAGATAGATAGATACATAGAGAAAGATAGATAGATAGATGATGGATGGATGGAGATAGATAGAGATAGATAGATAGATAGATCGAGAGATAGATGGATAGATAGATAGATAAATGGATGAAAAGATAGATAGATAGATAAAGATACAGATATATAGATAGTTAGATAGATAGATACATACATACATGCATACATAAAGTATCTGAGTATAAACAGACAGTCCAGTGTTGAGGCAGATGACTGCTCCATCATATCTGCTGAGTCATGTCTTCTCCAGCCTGCCTGTTCCTACAACCAGAAGCGTGGGACGCTCTGATGGGGAAGCTACGCACACACGAGCACGTCCCTGTTCGCTCCTCTCTTCTGTTGTTAACAAATAACAACAGAAAGGATTCAAAGCAGATTCCTAATGTGAATCCGGAGCTACAAGAACATTCTGACACAACAGGAGAGTCAAAATATAAATGTTTACACCGCAATGAAGAAGAAACACATCAACCTCAACTCATATCAACATGATGTAATCTAATGTTCTGTTCCCCTCGCCCAGCTATATGTTCAGCTCCCACTGAATGTTGGTATTCTTGTAGAACATGTTTAAATGCTTTAATATAATAAAAAAAATATATACTGTTTGTCTGAATATGTCTGCAGTCCAGTGGTGGACGTCAGGGCAGCTCGGCCTTCTCTGCAGAATCACAAAGTTAAAACTATTTTATGCCACTTATTTGCTGGCGTATTACATTATAACATGAGTGTGTGTGTGTTTTTGCAAAAAAACAAATATGCTCTTACTTTCTGACAGGTACACACAGGTATAATCACATTCCTGAGCCTGTGATGAAGAGGAGGCTCCCCCCTCAGGTCACGGCAGCCCTGAGAGGCCCTCTCCCTGTGTGTGTGTGTGTGTGTGTGTGTGTGTGTGTGTCATCTCTCCTCTCTGAATGGATCCTGAGGACCTTTGTGTAGGTCAGCTGATGCAGACGGGGGTTATTAAGGAGCGCTGCCGGCATGCCGGAAAAACAAAACTCCATTTACTACGTGGCCTCAAATCATGAATATAAAACGCCGGAACATTTCTTTTGAGCGGGGAAAAGAAATTGGAGAAAACTCTCGAAACGTCGTGAAAATAAAAACAGTTTTAAGCCGTAGATAAATACACAACCCGGCTATAAAAGAGGAGACAGTTGGACATTATTCAAACTGCGGTACTCATGTACTTCGGCAGTAACCAAGGAGTAAATGGAAAGTTTGCTAACTCGATAAATCAGGGCATTCGGATCGGAGCAAAGTGAGGACGTAAATACGATAATAAATGTGTTATTACAACTTACCAGCTATGGTAGTCCGACTACACAAGACATACTAATAATAGATACTGTAAACGGTGGAAACATCCAGTTGCTGCCACAAACTGAGTAACTTCCCCAAAAGAGATGGAGCCTCCCAGCTATGCCAGGAATGCTTCACGCTCAGTAACAGTCGATAAAAACAAAGAACAGACTCATTAAGCAGAATAAAGGCTTTCGAGGCTCCCTCCATGCATTCATAAATTAATTACAAGTGTTCAAGAGCGCGTTAATGAGTGGTTGGAGTGTTACAGTTATCTGCGTTTTTTCTCTTATCAATCGTGATTCTCTGATTTGGGCGAGCAAAACGTTGTAGAGCGCGACGCTCAACCGAGCATCGAGTCTTGACTCATCTCTGACTCAGCTAAGGTTGGGAATAGTTTAATGTGAATGCCTCTGTGGTCTCTGAAACCTGCCGCCCCCAGGGTTGCCAGGTCTGTGTGACAAAACCAGCCCAATGGCCAATCAAAACCAGCCCAAAGCCAGCCCAGTATCCACCAAGCATAACTCCTTCATGATGCCGATGCCTCCCCTGAAAGTGAGGGGGGGGGGGACTATCATTGCCAAATGTATTATAATATCTACAAAGTAACACCAAATATTTAGTATCCCAGCATTGAAAGCAGTAATTATATTTTATTTAAAGATATTCATTTAATTTGTATGCAAAATAGGTCGACCCGAACCAGCGGACAAAAAAA
This sequence comes from Liparis tanakae, assembly GCA_036178185.1. NCBI lineage: Eukaryota > Metazoa > Chordata > Actinopteri > Perciformes > Liparidae > Liparis > Liparis tanakae. Next base: position 2,009,127 of record CM070098.1, read on the forward strand.
TTCAACTCGCGGCAACACTTCAAAAGTAGCCCAATTCCGCGGGAAAACCGCGGACCTGGCAACCCTGCCCCCGTGCTGGTTAACGGCGTTTAGCGACACACACAGAAGACTTTTCTGTCGTCTCTTCCATCTTTTCATATGTGAGCAGAGTAATAACATGATTATTGAAAATATAATGTTCAAAGTTAATGTTGTATTTAGTTAGCACACTTGTCTGCACAGCTAGATTGAGTTACTATGGCAGATTTACAGTCCATACAGTGTTACCCTGGTTACAGCTTCAGGACCGACCGACACAAACACCTTGGAAGAGTTGGAGAAGTTTATTTTAAAGATGTTCGACAATTAAATGTAGGACTACCAACTATGCCATTGCCCTGTTGAGACTCCGCCCACTGTTGAGACTCCGCCCACTCCTCCTCTCTACCTCCATCTGCCTGATGGATCGTGGAGGTCTCCATCGTGGAATATGCCGACTATGAACTATTCATAAACTCTGTCATATTCATTGAATGTATTTGAACTCTAAATCTGTCCTTCTGGTCACATGACATCTATTGTTCTGTCCATCCTGGAGAGGGATCCTCCTCTGTTCTCTCCTCAAGGGTTCTTACCTTTTTTTTTCTCAGTGAAGGGTTGTTTGGGAGCTTTCCCTGATCCGATGTGAGGTCAAAGGTCAAAGGTCAGGGATGTCTATGTGTATAGATTATAAAGCAAAATTAGCAATTTGTGAAAATGGGCTATACAAATAAACTGAATTTAGTTGAATTGAATTGATATAAATCCTAACGGATTGTATGCAAGACAAATCTAATTCATTGTCAATCACATAACACAAAACAAAACCGTATGGTAAACATATACAAAAGAAGCTTCTTGAGCTTGTCGGAATAGCTGCAGCCCAACAGATTAGCTGGTTGCAGCAAGGCTGGATAGTTGGTGTGGGCAATTTCATGCTTTATTAGCCAGGACAAGCTCCTGAACGCCCCGCGACAGCCTCGCGCTGCAGGACAAATGTGGGTTCAACGATGTAAGGAGGGCGTTGCCTGAACTTACATCATCATCAGCATTTAAGAGCCAAACATGCTATTGATCAAATGCTAATCGAGAACAATGTTGTACCTGCTTTCAAGCGTTTCTGACGCCGACGGGGGCGGTCTGTGACGCCCAGATGCGATGAGGTCATCGAGTTTGTCCTTTCTGTGGCCAGGCAGGGAGAATCTAGAGCCGTCCAGGCCTGGTGTCCTCTCACAGCTGTTTATGCCATCTACATACACTACCATTCAAAAATTTGGGGTCACCGAGAAAATGTTGTGTTTTCCATGAAAACTCACACTTTTATTTATTAAATGAATACAAGATTAATACAAAATATAGTCAAGACATTGACGAGGTTATAAATAATGATTTTCATTGTAAATATTAATGTTGTTCTTCTTGTGGCTCAAAGGAAGGCCAGTTTTAGAGCTTCTCTCACCAGCATAACTGTTTTCAGCTGCGCTCACATAAAAAGGGTTTCAATGTCAAGGAATAATCTGTTTGTGGAAAATGCAACATAAAAAGTTATACAAAAAAGAAAATAGTGTTTCTAGGTTTTTTACCCCTCTGCTAGTCTTCTAAGGCAATAACACAATGTACCACTAGAACATGGAGATGGGCCTCTACACACCTCTGTAGAGACTTCATTAAAAAACAGAGAATAGTCATTTACACATTAACTATGTAGAGAGAATTTCTGATTAATTTAATGTCATTTTCATTGGAAAAAAGTGACCCCACACTTTTGAACAGTAGTGTATTTGACACATTCCGAAAAAATACAAAACTAGAACAGGCACTCGGTAGAGCGCATACCTTCGCATATCACAAGATTGGGCATTGCATTATGAACATTTTGGCATTAGTTGAATGCCAATTGGATATAAATTGACCGCGCTATGGTTAAAAGAAGATGTTGACCTTTCATGACCTTGACCTGATCCATTCCAAAATGTTAATCCATCCCAAAATCTAATCAAATGGTCCCCGGATAATAAACAATCATCACACCAAATTTGATGCGATTCAGTTTAATACTTTTTGACTTATGCGAATAACACGCACACATACAAATACGCGGCGATCAAAACATTACCTTCTGCATTTTCAATGCGAAGGTAATAAACTGAAATAAACCCCTTTTCATTCTCTATGTACTGCAACTAAAACAGCGTTAAAATAACAGGGAACTGATCTCACATCAGTCACGATAACTCTCAGACTGCCACATGTATCAAACCCAGAGCTTTGTTTGCACCGCGCAGCTTTTCATGCGTCGTGTTTTGTTTGGATGAAAGCTGAGCGTGAGCTTATCGCTCTGACCTTTACTCCACTCGTGCTGGGTTGCTCATTAATTTGTGTCTGACTAATATATTCACAACCCTCATGCACGCTCATTATTTACCGACTGTTTTTTTGCTGACCGGACCTTTTTAAATGGATAATTAATGGATAATTAGAAGATGCAGTAATTACACAATGAATCTCAAAACTGCTGAATCGGGGTTTGGTGAGTATCTCTTTTTGCAATCAGTTCACAGGCTGCTACAAATACGTGTGTGTGTGCGTGTGTGTGTGTGTGTGTGTGTGTGTGTGCTTGTGCATAGTTTTCATGCATGAGTAAAGATGCTTAAATCAATGATATTGTTATAATACAATATTGTCATTATGAGATTTATAGTCATTCCAGCTTGACTTGCACCTCGTGGTCGGCTGTAAACTGACCCACTCGTTCAGCTGCTTCTCATTCAATAAACATTCATAATCTATATTTGACAACTTAAGCTTCTCGCTGCTGGTTTCTATTGAAAATTACTTTCTAACCTCATGTGGTCTATTTTTAAAGTGGAATCTTATTTTGAAGCATTGTTGACATTACAGGGCTGTCTGCCAGTTTCAGTTATGAACTACCACATTGCATTGTGGGATATCTCTGCCAGCTTTGTTTCGAGGGTTTGCATATGGTAATATTTCACAGGATATGCAATTGTTTTCTACTGAGGTTTCGATGTTAGCGTCCTAAACAGCTGGTTCTCATGGATTAGTTTACATTACTTTCACTATGTTGTCAGATCTGTGATCAGGAGATATTGACGGGCATCTTTTATCTCTCGTTTGAACATTGTCTGAAGCTTTGTAATTGTTATTTAGTGATTTATTTATTTATCTTTCCTGTGACGTCATGCTAACCAAGCATTCTGTTGTCACACATTTTATTTGATGAGTAATTGTACTGGTTTTTTTTTGTATGCTTATTTCTATTATTTCTATTACTTGTTTCTATTTTTTAGTTTTTATTCACTTGTGAGCAATGCTACTATGATCCTGTAATTTCCCCACTGAGGGACTAATAAAGGACCATCTTATCTTATCTTATCTTATCTTAAATAATTGACTATTTCTCTATCTCGGTACATTTTAAGCCACAAAAAACCCCAAGTGAAAACAAAACTATTGACTTTCTACATTTGTAACTTTGCCATCAAACTCCTTTCGATAGTGGAATCTAATGCTAATCCAAAATGCACAAATCATTTTCCACAGGTCAATTATTGAACTATTCCTTCAAACTAAACACATTCCCTTACCCTTTATTCAACCACGAGATGTTATTAATTTATATAATTAAAAATATCCTATTTTTGCTGGTCATTCTTACAAATGTGCTCTTGCTGTAAAACCACTCTCTCCAAGGAGCTCTCTGAGATGCTCATGTAAATGTTGGTGCAGTGAATCCGTAACCAGGACGTCGCGTTCAGAAGAGTCCCCGTCTCTATCGTCGGTGTGAAAGCATAAATTAGAGATGTGCAGCCTCACCGGCAGACCTTTATTGCACTTTCACTCTTCACGTGTAACTGCTGCCGGCCTGACTTCAGTTTTTAATGGCCTCCAATTAGAGCGGAGGAAACTTTTCAAAGTTTATGACACGGAGTCGGTGCGCTCGAGGTGCTTCATTATCTCGTAGGAGCAAAAGAGGAAGTCGCTGCGGCAGCCGGACACAAAATAACTCTTCATGGGAAGATACTAAAGGCCTCATTAACAGTTCACCAACAATATAATTACATCTTTTTCTAGTTTTTTAAAAACAGAAGCAGCCCAAAGCATCCGGACTGACAAAAGAAAAATGTCTTGAGAGCAAATCTCTCGTAAGTAAAAAATATATAAACTGAGAATAAATGATTCAGATCTATTTAAGAGCAAAACTTTTTGATTGGCAGCCAAACATTTTACTTGTATAAGCAACAATAACAATCAGTATTATCAGTGTATATAGTTTTTAACTTGTTTTTAATGTGTTTTTTTTTGTTGCATAATAGACAAACATACCTTAATATGGGATGCACAAAGCCCAGGACAACAGGCTCTACAGCACCCAGAGCATCGTTTGTACCATGTACCACACACACACACACACACACACACACACACACACACACACACACACACACACACGGAGGTTAAGCGGTAGTTCAGGAAGGAGGACTCTTCACACGGCGGGTCATGCATGAGGATCACAGTCACGCTCCCAGTGATTACAGCTGATCTTGGGGGGCGTCCACTTTTAAGCGACCAATTAGACGCGCCCCAGCGGTCTCTAAGCCAATCAGATCGTTGCTGTCAAACGTTAAAGGAGCCTTCTAGTCTGCTGTCGGCTGTTGTTTCCGCTTGTACCTGAATGCGACCCTCCTCCTCCTCCACCCGGCACCTCCAGGCAGCAACTTGTGTCTGGACTCCAGGCACAATTACATTTGTTATTATACCGATGTAATAGATTACTGTTGAATTCAGAATAAGTCTCTCCTGATTGAAGTGATATTGGTGAAAAGATCTCAAAGATGGACACAACTACAAGCTGCCGTTCATCCTGTAAAGCAGGCTCTTTCCTCATCCTCCAATCCTCCACATTTAATATACCTTATGTTTTTTCTCTTATGTAGAATAATAGTCTTATATATAAACTGCATTTTGTTGCAAAATCCTGTTTCGTGATCGAAATCTATCGAAATCTACATAATCGTGATTTATGTAGAGAAATAGTCTTATAAACTGCAATTTGTTGCAAAATCCTGTTGTACAATTATAATAAATAATATTGTCTGTATTCAACACACTCAAACACAAAGAAGAAACAAACAACACCAGATCAGACAATTTGAATATTTTATTAATATGTAGAAAATGTATTAAAAAAGGAACTATATCGTACAAGTCAAACTAGAGCTACAGTTGACGATACCCATGGTTATCCAACAATACATCCTCAGTTTCAGCTTCGTGAGCTTCTCAAACAGTCGAGATTGTGTCAACGTTTATATTTCATGGCAAGATTTCAAATCAATGCAGTTTTAGTGTGTAACAGGTGTCACATACAGGTGTGTGTATCAGTCAGTTCACATGTTGAATAAAACGATGAAATAAAAGCCTTCAGATTGATATCGTGGAGGACCACGTGGCACTGATTGTATTTTCTCACAATGATGCATCAGTCAGAGTAATTAGAAAATGAATAGAAGTTGAATAACCAATAAGATGGAGCTCAGTAGGAACACATAGTAACACGGGGTGAGTGTATTCCAGTGGCGGACTAAGTTTACATTTTTTTAAATATTTAAAATGAAGAATTAGTTGTCTTGCATTGAGGAAAACAAATGATTTGATTCATGTTCATCTTCAAACCAAAGACCAATTAGGCTCCTCCCACGATGTATTTCCACGTTCAAGACAACATGGGCGTTGCTTTTTGTCCTGAAGGTTATTTTTTTTAAACAAATGGAAAAATTATTAAAAAAATGTCCGTATTAAGGCAACCAGACCAAAACATTTTTTTTTCTTTTTTGATGAATGATTAAATGAAGAAACCAAAAAATTAAATAAATTATAATAACATCTCATAGTTTGCCGGTACAACACAAATGACATTCTGTTCCTTTTCTGCGAAGCTTCGTGACCTTTGTCCATCGTACGAAAATGCGAACGTCATCTAAATAGTTAATGAAATAAGTACTTGGAGAATTCCCTATTCTACTATAAATCACGGGAGATGGATGGCATGAGAGGCTCTGAAACAGTCACTTTGACGCCGGACCGTAAATCAGGCCAGGGAAAGGTCACCTGTTGGAAACCGGCTTCTTATGGATTATATTTATTCTGTTGGTTTTAGTTTGCGCCTGCGGGACATTTCACTGTTTGCACAACATCTGAATCTACATCTACATCTTCTACCGTACACACTATTCCGAGAGAACCTTTTACCTGGATCGGCAAAAAATATGTTGCGCGCAAATCTATTGTGATGACATTTGTTATTTCCCTTCAGACTCTGATCAACATAACGGGTAAACGTACCGCCGCTCAAAGGGACGCGGTTTAAGAGAAGGTCTGGATTAGTTTGCAGCGAAGGATGAAGTCACATTATCTTCATCTCTATATCTACGCGAGTATATCAGTCGTTAATAGAGGGGAAAGTCACCAAAAAGAGGAAAAATATACACAAGCGAACCAGATTGTCTGGTTTCAATAAGATAACGGAAAAGAAGGAACAGTCTGGCGACGGCTGCTCGAGGACGGGACTTCCAGCTGTTAATATTTGGGTTATTAAACATATATATCGGACCACATGTCGCTTGCAGTAAAGGGGATATTGATTTCTACGGATTGGATTGGACGACACATTATTGATTATTGATAGCATGAAGGGAGGGGTGACTCCACCAGTTATACAAGGTGTGTCTTAAAGGTTTTCCTTTAACAGCGAGAGTAGGAACGATGCAGATCTTTGGTTAAAGATAGGGTATGCAATATATTTTTGGGTTCGTTGGGAAATAATTCCGTCATAACCTTTCGGCATATTTGAGTTTAAGAGAGAAAAGAGAGAGAAAACTAAACTCCTGCACCTCCTCCCGACTCTGTTTCCTGGCTTCAGTAAATCGAGTCCACGAGGGGAGACTTCGACCAATCAGATCTCAGCTTTCAGAGAGAGGGTGGATCCGATTGGCTGTTCTCTAAATGCAGATGCACGCCCCTTTAGGCGAAAAGCTCGACTCAAAAGTGGAATATCGTGCAGGCAAAAGGCTCTTCGAACCTAAAGCAACCGCCCAAAGAGGACGAAAGACTTAAACAAGAGACAATATCGGGGAAGCGTTTCTGAAATGGAGAGAACGCTAATAGCAGAACTATTAGCCACATTGTGGTGTTGAAGCTTTTTAGAGCCTCGAGTCACGGCCAATCAGCTCGAAGGGATTCCGTCCTCAAAGGCTGCAAAGAAAAACAGGACCGGCATTCCTATCGAGCTGCCGCTATTCCAGGGTTTTCCTCTTCCTTTATTCAGAAAGCTCCCTCCCTCAGGATATTATACGATGCTGAAAGGTTATCAGAGAATTTCTTCCCAGCAATGCCAAAATGAAACCGTCTCCCCAGCTTCTAACGCTCCGCCTCCTGCAAGCAACCGCAGCTTCTGCACCGGGGGAGACTCCCATATTAAAGTCGAGGAAATAAGATCTAAATGCCCATGAATGACTAAATAAATAACTGAATTGAGCGAACAACAAACACTTTGCTGTGTTCCCACTTGTCGTGCAAATTCTCCCAGTGTGGCTACCAATAATTATGGTTTAATAATGAATATTCATTCTGCTTTAAACAACCAACACAAAGCAAACTGTATGCAACAGTAACACACACAGAGAAATAAAACAAACAACACAGATGCTAATGAGACTGTTGCTGGTGCTCTGCTTGGTGAATGATAACTCAGGACGTTCACTTTAGTTTTTTGATATTATTTTGTCTCTAATGTCCAGTATCTGTTTTTTTTTTTTTTACGATTACATTAACTTATAGGCTCAAACACCACTGCATCAAATCATATTAAATAGATGATTTTTTTTGTCACAATATCAGCTATAAAAATATATATATATCTTACAGTTAAGGGTTTTAAGGGCATTTACATTATTGTTCGTTAAAAGTGGTTTCAAAATGGTTAAAATAAAGTCAGCTCTCGCAGTCTCGAGGACACGTCCTGCAAATCAGACTGAAAGAAAAGAAAAAGCTTCTCGGTTTGCCTTTCCTTTTTCTTTTCTCTCTTTTATTCCCTTCTCTTTTTTTTTTTTTACAGCAAATAGAACCATTGTCATTTAAAGTATTTCATAAATTACATACAGCGTCCGCTATCACCGAGTAGAAGTACAGCAGGAGAAAGACAGCTAAAGCCGGGCGGGAGCCTGGAGAACAGAGTTCGGATATTGTTTCGTCCTCTCTCCTATTTCATGATCCCATCAGTGGTTATTCCAGTGTCTAGTACATTAATAATGATGATATCTTCTTTTTTATCTTTTTTTTTTTTTTTTACAACTGAATATTAATGAAACATTAGTAGCTTTTCGTCGTCACTAAGCGGCGTTAAGGAGCACATCAGTGGTGCGCGCGGGTACTGCAGCGTCGGTAAACACGGTCCGAACTCCGTTCATCCAGAGCTCCGGGCTGCGGGGGGGCGGGGCCTTCATACGGGGGCGGACCGCCTCCTCTTGCTGCTGACGCTACGGAAGTTGTACGGCCTCATCTTCATCTCCACGAAGGGAATGGAGAACTCGTGGCCTTTCCAGTGGTACCAGTTAATCCCCTGTGAGAGGAGAAAGAGGGATTTCAGAGGCGGAAAACACAGAACATTCATAGGAAATAGAGTCTGGAGGCAGGATTGTTAGATACAGGGCTCTTACCCATGTTGACCCAAGGATTTCCATGACTTTTCCATGACTTTTCCATGACTTTTCCATGACTTTAAACCAAATGTCCATGACCAAACTGAAATCTCGGTTTATACATGAAAAAGTGAGAATATTTTGTATTTAAACTGTGAATTCCAAAGCATACACAGGGTTCTTACACATGTTGACCAATAGAATTCCATGATTTTTCCAGGACTTTTCCAGGACTTTAAACCAAATTTCCATGACCAAACTAAAATCTCGGTGTGTACATGAAAACTTTTTTTTAAATGTAGTATTGAAACAATGAGAATTACAAAGCATATATATATATATATATACAATATACCTTAAATGAAACAAATGAATGAGAGACAATAGTTTGATTAAAAGAATAAACATTACTATACATGTAATTCTTAGAAAACACTTATATAAATGTTTATTCTTTTAATCAAACTATTATCCTTTATGTGCGAATCCATCTGTTTGGACTTGGCGTAGGCCGGCTTATAATTTGAGTTTTCCTTTCAAAAACGTATGAATTATTTAAAACTCGCCGTAAATGAACATGTGAATATAACAAATTTCCATGACTTTTCCAAAACTTTTGTGATTTAAGTTTTTTTCCATGACTTTTCCTGGCCTGGAAATGACCATTTTAAAATTCCATGACTTTTCCAGGTTTTCCATGACCGTACGAACCCTGCATACGGTATACATTTAATGAAACAAATGAATAAGAGACAGTATTTTATTTAAAGAATAAACATTCCCGAGCTATGGCCATCGAACTTTCCAGTTACGGTGCGTTCACTTGCAATGCGGAAAAAAAGGAAATTGCGCCGCCAGTATAAGAGCGTACGCCGTCTTATATTTTGAGTCTTTCTTTCTAAAACACATGCATTACTTCAAACTCGGTGTAAATGAACATGTGATTATAACACATTTCCATGACTTTTCCCAAACTTTTATGATTTAAATTTTTTCCATGACTTTTCCAGGCCTGGAAATGACCATTTTAAAATGCCATGACTTTTCTAGGTTTTCCATGACCGTAAGAACCCTGTAGATATATTCAGCAAAGTGTGTATTTATTTCGACAGAGGGAAGCCGTTAAAAGCAGGAGGGCGACCATCCCGACTTAAGAGCCGGCACAATCATGAACTTAGTGCAATTATAGTCTCGCTCCATCGCCGCTCATCCCCGTCGTTCTCAAAATCTTCCCATTTGCAGCCTCACGCCGAGAGGCAATTTCTCACGGCGTCTTCATCGCGGCCGTCCGTCTCTGCTCCCGCCGGCTCTCGTTTCATGTCAGCGGACGACAAAGAAGACGGCGCAGAGAGCGAAGAGAGCGAAGAGAGCGGAGCGTCGGAGCGACGCGGTTTAGCCTAATCGCTGCTCCGCACAAACCCTCATCTTCTTTGCCGAGAGGGGCTGGGAGAGAGCGGCTAAAGGAGCGCCTACAGGTCTCTGTTCGCCAGAACCTCCAGACACAAAAACATTATTCCCCCTCGCCGTCTCTCTACTTAAAGCCCCATGTAGCGCCCTTGTAGCGCCCCCTTCAGGTCTGTAACGGTTACTTCAGTGTGGTAAATACCCAGTTATAGATCAGGGGTCTGAACCTCTGGCTCTGAGCCATATGTGGCTCTTCTGGTGACGCATATGGCTCTTTAGAGTTTGAGTTAAATAATAATCTCCTCCGCCCCCTGTAACTTTCTCTCTCCTCCAGATGACAGCAGCAGTAATGTCAGGTCCCTTTCTTAAAGACGTCTTTGTTCTTTAAACTAAAGCTCTGTTATTGGTCGTCTCCACAGCAGCATGTCTCTCTGTCTCTACGTCGCGTAGCGGAGACAATAAAAAGTCCCCTGTGAGGTGGACTGGACTATGTGACGCTGGTCATCATGACAGAAAGCAGGTCGGAGTACATCCAGGTACTACCGGCTACAACATCTTAAAACGTTAAATACCTAAAGCGCTACAATGGAAAAACTACATAGTGGGGCTTTAACAATAACCCACTGTAGCATATATATTTATATATATTCATCCCTGCACTCGCTGCTGTTTCACAGCTACTGTATACAGCCACTCCACATTGTATATACTTTAAGTCACTTTCTAAAATCTTTTAGACCATTGCACTGTTTGTTTTGTTTTGTGTTGTAATGTTTATTTTGTGTAACACACTGAGTCACTTTACCAAGTAAAATTCCCTGTTTGTGCAAAGCTACTTGGCCAATAAAACTGATTCTGATTCTGATGTGGTGAGCAGCACAACGCCTGTCAGGGGTGTGTGTGTGTGTGTGTGTGTGTAATCATCTGTAATCAACTACGAGTGCATCTTGGTTCATGCGCTGGTCTTTTCCTTTCACACGTTTCTGCAATTCGAATATGTAATTAACGGCGTGAGTGTTGGCTTAGAGCGTCATTCCCAAAATATAAAACAGATTTTATTTATAAGTCAAAGCTGAGATGCATCGTCTCTCCACACTTCATTCAAACTGAGTAAGTGGGGTTGCATGAAGATCCCTTTTGACCTTTCATCACGGCTCCTCCATCAGGCAACGCGGGCGGAGGATGACGTGTGGCGGCCCGTGGCGCGGTTCATGCAACTTAATGTTCAATTTAGGAGTATTTCAAATTAAAATGTGTCACCTTGAGTCCTCACAGTGTCACAGGATGGAGTCCTCCCGCCACAATAAAAGTTTTCATCAATGGAGCCCGGGTCTCCCGCTGACTGACTGTCACCCCCAGGACTAACTCCTCTTCTTGCTCCTTCCTCCCTCCTCCCTCCTCCTCCTACCTCTTCCCTCCTCGGGTTCCTCTCTCCTCCTCCTCCCTCCTCCTCCTACCTCTTCCCTCCTCGGGTTCCTCTCTCCTCCTCCTCCTCCTCCTCCTCCTACCTCTTCCCTCCTCGGGTTCCTCTCTCCTCCTCCTTCCTCCTCCTCCTACCTCTTCCCTCCTCGGGTTCCTCTCTCCTCCTCTCCTCCTTCCTCCTCCCCTCCCTCCCTTCTCCTCCTCCTGGTTCCTCCTCACTCCTCCCTCCTCCTCACTCCTCCCCACCTCTCCTCCCTCCTCCTCCCTCCTCCCTCCTCCTCCTCCTCCTCCCACCTCTTCCCTCCTCGGGTTCCTCCTCCTCTCCCTCCTCCTCCTCCTCCTCTCCTCTGGTTCCTCTCCTCCTCCTCCCTCCTCCTCCTCCTCCTCCCCTCTTCCCTCCTCTCTCTTCCTCTCTCCTCCTCCTCCTCCTCCTCCTCCTCCTACCTCTTCGCTCCTCGGGTTCCTCTCTCCTCCTCCCCCTCCCTCCTCCTCCTCCTACCTCTTCCCTCCTCGGGTTCCTCTCTCCTCCTCCCCCTCCTTCCTCCTCCTCCTACCTCTTCCCTACTTAGGTTCCTCCCTCCTCCTCCTCCTTCTCCTTCTTCAGGCTCCTCCTCCTCCTCCTCCTTCTCCTTCTTCAGGCTCCTCCTCCTCATTCATCTCTCCTCCTCCTTCTCCTTCTTCAGGCTCCTCCTCCTCATTCATCTCTCCTCCTCCTCCTCCTCCTCCTCCTCCTCCTCCTCCTTCACACACACTTTAACATGCACTTTAACTTAAACACACATGTCACTAGAAACATACACTTAGACACTTTTAACGTTATTTGTTGTCCGAGCACTTTATCTTTATCTCTATCTTTTATATTTATCTTATACTTAAGTTAATACACACATTGCACTGTTGCTGCTGCGTTGATTGTTGTTTGTCATGTCTAATATTGCACCTTCTGCCAACAAAAATAATACATGTTTGTGTAAACATTCCTGGCAATAAACGATTTCTGATTGTGATTCTGATTCTGATTGTGATTCTGATTGTGATTCTGATTCTGATTGTGATTCTGATTGTGATTCTGATTCTGATTGTGATTCTGATTGTGATTCTGATTGTGATTCTGATTCTGATTGTGATTCTGATTGTGACTTCGGTTAATGTGTTCCTGTTAAAGTGACAGCTCAGACTCAACGGGGTCAGACTGGGTGTTGTGTGTCGAGGTTTTGAGAAAGCATCCCAGTTTCCTGCCGACGGCAAAAACTGCTTTTGAAAAGATAAATTCCTGTTGAATCGTTATGAATTTCTCCCATCATTCGAACACAAAAGATGAATTTCACTGACTCACAGCCGTGAACAATGAAACCAAAAATATCCACTTCCACCACGCCAGGAGGCTGATGACCTCGACTGACCCCGTCACAAATATCCTGTTGCACTCGAGCGTGACCCGATGAGATGTAGGTCAAAGGTCAAGGTCGCTGTGACCTCACATCTCTCATGAACGGGGCGTCTCGGGACCGCCTGGAGGGGATTTCACTCCATCTGGCATAAGCGCCCCCCAAGGACACGCTTATTATACACTGGGGGTCACAACAACAACAACAAGGGTTCAGATGCTAATTATGACAATTTCGCACTGATGTCTGAAAGGATGCTAGACCAGGGTTCGTACACATTTTGACCAATAGATTTCCATGACTTTTCCACGATTTTAAACCAAATGTCCAGGACCAAACTGAAACCTCGGTATAAACATGAAACATTTAGAACATGTAGCGTATTGAGAGCGTACGCCGGCTAATATTTTGAGCGTCTTTCTTTAAAAAAACACATTCATTATTTCAAACTCAAACTCAAATGAACACGTGATTTCCATGACTTTTTTTTACTTTTAGGATTTAAGTTTTTTTCCACGACTTCTCCAGGTCTGGAAATGACCATTTCAAAATTCCATGACTCTTCCAGGTTTTCCATGACCGTACGAACCCTGCATGAACAATTTAGAAAATGTAGCGTATTGAGAGCGTACGCCGGCTTATATTTCGAGCGTCTTTCTTTAAAAAGCATATTAATTATTTCAAACTCCATGAACTCTATAACACATGAACTTAAATGAAAATGTGATTAGAACAAATTTCCAGGACTTTTTCAAAACTTTTAGGATTTAAGTTTTTTTCATGACTTTTCCAGGTCTGGAAAGGACCATTTCAAAATTCCATGACTTTTCCAGGAGAATCGGCTTCTTGACTGGTGGGTGGAGGCGTTCAACGACAAGGTTATTTTAGTTTCTAGCTGCCCGACTTTATGCACCTCACATTCTTTGATCATTCGGTGTTGTTAGAGGACCGACCTGACTGTGTCTGGACTCTCCGTATTTGCCGTTGAGGTTGGCCCGGTGGCAGTTCTTGTACCACCACGCTCCTTTGTAAGACGAGGCGCAGTTGGTGACGGCGATGTCGTTGTCCCGGTCCTTGGTGGAGAAGGGCCGGCCCTGGTGGTAGCTCAGAGAGTCACCTGGCGTGGGAGGAGAGGCAAGAAGCACGACCGTAAAACATCGGCGTTCAAACGTTTACGCGCGGCCGCGGTGATTAACGGCGTGACGAGGGGACGGCGGCGGGAAAGACGCCAGAGGAAATAAGTCCTGCTCGGAATTTATTCAGGAAGATGAAATTATAATTACAAACATAAGGGGATGACAGGTAATTCTGCCGTATGGTCGCGTTGACGGACTGAGAGCATAAAGGGTGAAATGTGGAGGCGTGCCGAGGCGGTTTCACACATTACACTTTGCTCCATTAAATCATAAAGTCGCATTTATTGCAGTATTTAAAAAAAAATTAAATATGATATCGCAAAAAGCTGAAGATGTTGACGTCTTTGTTGCCCATTTCTGTATCTCAAATCAAAATCTACCTGTTCAAAACTGCTTTAATGTGTGATTGTGTGCTTTGTACGTTCCTATTTGCGTTTATCGTTTTTAATGCATAGCTTTTAGGATTTTTTAATTATGTGTTGTAAAGCGTCTTTGAATACTATGAAAGGCGCTATAGAAATTATATGTATTATTATTATTATTATTATTATTATTATTATTATTATTATTATTATTACCTTCGCATTGAAAATGCGGAAGATTATGTTTTGATCGCCGTGTATTTGTATGCGTGCGTGCGTGTTATTCGCATAAGTCAAACAGTATTAAACCGAATCGCATGAAATTGTGTGGGATGATTGGTTATTATCCGAGGAACATTTGATTAGATTTTGGGATCGATCGGGTCAAAGGTCAAAGTCAAGGCCATGAAAAGGTAAAAATCTTCTTTTTACCATAGCGCGGCCAATTTCTATCCAATTGGCAACTAATGCCAACATGTTCATAATTCAATGCTCAATCCTGTGATATGTGAAGGTATGCGCTCTACCGAGTGCCCGTTCTAGTTGTTATTTTTATTATTATTATATTGTAAGAGTGTTTATAACAAGGATATCATCCAGGAAGCACGTTAACCTGAAGGTGGCGTACGTACCGGCGGTGCCGTTGTATTCTCCGATCCGGAGCTTGTAGAGATTTCTTGCATCTCCAATGGAGAATTTGTCATAATTGGCGAAGACTGACTCTTGTCCGTCCTTCATGTCGATCCTGAGCTCGTATCGGCCCTGGGCAGCAAGCTTCTGGATGTTGTCCAGACCTGTGGACATACAACACCACATGATAATGCTCTGTATTTAATAACCAACAGTATGAGTATCATACGGAAGAAAACTCCACTTTACCAATCACACATTTTGATTAACCTCCTGTTACATTTACTAACATCTTTTACCCTCGGGGTCAATTTGACCGCAGTAATTAAAATCCAGAAAATTATTAGAATTAATATTGTTTCCCAAGTTTAAGTGTGAGGTACTTTATGTTTGTTTGTTGACTACCTAAATATCCCTTTAAATATATTTAAAAAGTTGATATTTCTTATATGTTTTACCTAAATAGACCTTTAAATAAATTAAAAAGTTGATATTTCTTATATGTTTTACCTAAATATCCCTTTAAATATATAAAAAAGTTGATATTTAACAGCCTGGGTTCAAATTGACCCCAAAGAACATCAACGTTAAACATTGAATCGGGTCAAATTGACCCTAAAGGTAACAGGAGGGTTAAAGAGCTTTACCATCTTCACAGCATCTGACATTTTCTATCCATTGACCCTCGATTCAGATTCAGATGAGCTCTACATAAATATATGCTTCATGTAGAAAAAAGGAAGAAACTCAGGACGAGCAGCAACGGAGGGATCCCTCCTTCCGACCAGACAGACGTGGAACAGGGTAAACAAGACAATAAAATGACATTATTGAACAACAGAGTGAGAATATGAAGTAAATAAAATGCAAAGATATCTAAGAGTATGGATCGGAGAAGGCGTAAAACCTTTCCACAAAGAGCCGAAGACTTTGTAGCACCTGTTCGAACACCTCGACGGAGGGTAAAGGTTTGAATCCCGATGAGCGTGATGTCGGACGCATTGTTTTTTCCAATGAAAATGACAAAATTAATTTGAAATACACTCTATACATATTAATGTGGTAAATGACTATTCTCTGTTTTTAATGAAGTCTATACAGAGGTGTGTAGAGGCCCATCTCCATGTTCTAGTGGTACATTGTGTTATTGCCTTAGAAGACGAGCAGAGGGGTAGAACCCCTTTTTTTAAACAACTTTTTATTTTGCATTTCTCACAAACAGATTATTCCTTGACATTGAAACATTTTTTTATGTGAGCACAGCTGAAAACAGTTATGCTCTAAAACTGGCCTTCCTTTGAGCCACAAGTTTGAAGAACAACATTAATATTTACAATGGAAATCATTATTTCTAACCTTGTCAATGTCTTGACTATATTTTATATTAATCTTGTATTCATTTAATAAATACAAGTGTGAGTTTTCATGGAAAACACAACATTTTCTCGGTGACCCCAGACTTTTGAACGGTAGTGTACAAAACAAAAGGAAAACCATCAGAAGCCTGAAGCCGACTGAGATGAGGAGGAGAGGAAACTTCCAGTCGGCTGATCGGCCTCAAAGGAAAACAGATCAGAACTAGTAACAACCCGAGAACACTTAGGGTGACAGGGGAACAGCAATCGTTGTAATAAAATCCCATTTAACACTCAGTCATCTCTAATTACCAGTGTATGATATCACTATATTATCAGCAATTAATCTGGCACCCATAATGTTTTTTAATTCTTTCCCCTCCAACACGTTTGTGGGATCAGACTGCTCTGTTCCCAACGGCGGTGATTAAAAATTCATTTTGACACACTATTGCACTCTTGTACTATTAAACTACCGATATTACCATCTAGTCACATTTTATTACCAGCCTTTCTCTCTCCCTTACGCAGAAAAAAAGGAAAGGATGGCATAATGATCACATATTCACTCTCAGACTCCCTGGTTTCTCTGTTATTACATCATCACACCGACACTGTGCTCAGCCAGAACGCCGACGGAGGTCAGTGAGCAGGGAGAGGAGATTGCCCTTGAGCGGCGATAAAAACGGCCGTTTTCAAACTATAACACATAATAATGAAAGCTTAATTTCCATATTCTTTACTGCTGACCAGTCAAGTGCCTCTTCTTTTCGGTTTGAGTGGATTTAATGTCGATGTTTATGGTTCCGTACTCCCTAATATATATCGCCGTTACGTGTGTGGAGGCGGCGATTAGCTAAATGTCCGCTCTCGTGGTTCTCCATGGGCTGTGACCTCAGCGTGAAGAAGAGTGAAGGACAAATGGGCTCAAACTGCGGCGGCCATCTGTATGATGACACCATTTACTTTACGTAAGAGAGATACACTACTTACTAGAAACGCTTAAAGGACCCATCGTATGCCCGTTTATCTACAAGTTGATCTGGTTCCTTGGGGTATTAATGTAATGTCTGTCACATATTTTGGTCAAAATACCACAAGAATCATTAAACAGCCTTTGTACCTGTCAGAAACACCTCCCCAAAGACTGACCTGTTCTGAGTGCCTGTTCCTTTAAATGCTAATGAGCCAGCTCCCCCCTCCAAGGCCATGTGGCCACACCCCCTACATGGGCGTGCTTCAACATCTACGTAGACGCTGGTGGTGATCCCATTGGACGACCTCAAGCACATCGATTCTGACATAGAGGAACCACAACAAGACAAGGGAGTTGTTTTGTTCCAGAGTTTTTGTGTTGGGAGACATGCCAGATACACACATTAACTATAGAAGCACTAAGAAAGTGGAGTTTTCATAATATGTCCCCTTTAAATTGCAGCGCAAATGCAGTGTGGTCACCTGACACAACCCCCAGGACAAGGCTTCACATATGTGGGACTATACACATCTGAAGTGCAAAGATATTTAACAGTGGTAGTATCCTAAATGTTTCGGGGTTAGCCAGTAACATGTTATAACACAGATAAAATGTCTATAGAAGTTATTTTATTACTGTGCATGCCAGTATTCTGAGAGTTAGTTATTGTACTTTCGATATCCTGGGGTAGCGCTCATTTTAAAGTCAGATTTATCTTTGGAAATGTGTTCTTGAAAATGAGGTTTACATAAATATTCATACAATTTATATTCATGTTTCTCTGAAGTCCATTTTGCAGTCGTTAGTTATTTTTCTTAATTGGTATTGCTTTTATCCATCATTTAATATTCGTACATGTACTTGTATCTAATATTAACCGACTGTCTGCCTTAAACTGCCCATTGAGTTCACTGGAAGGGTGCTTTTAATTTGAAGTCAGTTTGTAAAGCCTCTCTATATATTTAACTCCCCGCCATGTTCGACCGACGACTCAACGGACTAACGGCTCACTTTCTGTCGCGGCCTGCTGGCGTGCGATCTGTAATCCAGCATCACGGGGCGATGGTGATGCTCCACACCCTGAGGCTACATTAAGCTGCTCCCGTGCACTGAGAGCACGGCGCACTGTACACCACCGAAGAAAGACGGGTGAGTGCAACCTGGAAGGCAAAAGGAAAAAGTAAAACAAGAGATAGAAGACGGTGGCCCCGACTCGTACACGTCGAGGAACAGCGAGGGGCAGATTATTGCTGATTCGGCTGAAGTGGAAATGGGTCAGATGAAACGTTGGACTCGCTGAACCAGATACGCCTGGATGTCTTCGGATGTTATCATGCGGACAAAGCCCATATACGCCACCGTGAAAAAGTTTGGGGTCAATTAGAAATGTCCATATTTTTCAAAGAAAAGCCCTTTTTTTTAATTGAAGATAACATTCAATTAATGATAAATACACTCTATGCATAGTTAATGTGGTAAATGACTATTCTAGGTAGAAACATCTGTTTTTTAATGAAGTCTCTACAGAGGTGTGTAGAGGCCCATCTCCAGTGTTCTAGTGGTACATTGTGTTATCGCCTTAGAAGACTAACGGAGGGGTAGAAAACACTTGAAAACCATTTTTATGTTAGCGCAGCTGAAAACAGTTATGCTGGTGAGAGAAGCTCTACAACTGGCCTTCCTTTGTTATTGTGTTATTGCCTTAGAAGACGAGAAGAGGGTTATAACCCCCTATAAACCCTTTTTCTTTCTTTTTTTATAACTTTTTCTTTTGCATTTTCCACAAACAGATTATTCCTTGACATTGAAATCCTTTTTATGTGAGCGCAGCTGAAAACAGTTATGCTGGTGAGAGAAGCTCTAAAACCGGCCTCCCTTTGAGCCACAAGTTTGAAGAACAAAATTAATATTTCAAATTAAAATGATTATGTCTAACCTTGTCAATGTCTTGACTATATTTTATATTCAATTTGCATTTCATTTGATGAATAAATGTGTGAGTTTTCATGGAAAACACAACATTGTCTGGGTGGCTGACCCCAAACTTTTGAACGGTAGTGTAAATCTGTAAATTATAAGGCAGATCCGTACCAGGAAGCCGCTCCACGACGTCTCCAGCTGAAACACGGCTGTCCATTTACTATATCCTCACGATATCCAGACTTTCTCTTTGATTTCTCTCTGATGTGAGTCGTGTCGTTATACCAAGATGTTTGTCCGATATTTTGCGCCGCTTCTCCTTCGCTTCCGCGAGCAATTTCCTTCGCGCTCCTTTGTTAACGTAGAGAAGATAATTATTAATGGATACCAGCAAAAAGCCTTCCCACTGTTTTCCTGTTCAGAGCTGCTGAACGCCGTGCCTGTGGCAGCGTACGCGAGTAAGAGGACCGGCTGACGCTCTCATTCAATTCAACAACACTGAAAACTACTGCTTTAAAAACACCACAAGGCCACACATGAGACACACTCAGCTGTAATTGCATGAAACACTATCGCTGTGTGAGAAGCCCCTAATGGACGAGAGTGTGTCACAGCCATCTTGTGTTATAACATAAGATAAGATGTTCATTTATTAGTCCCACAGTGGGGACTTAAAGATCACAGCAGTGGGTGTACATAGAGCAATAAAAATAAAAATAAAAGATACAAATAAAAACACAAAAAACAATACTAAATACTAAAATAATAAATACTAATATTACTACTAAAATACTAAAACTAAATTACTAATACTAAATACTAATAATACTACTAAAATACTAAATACTAATACTAAAATACTACTACTAAAATACTAAATACTAATACTAAATACTAAATACTAAAAGGGGAAAACAAAGTAAAGTGTTGAGTAAAGTGTTGAGTAAAGTATGATCCAATATGTGTCGGATGCAAAGCAACGCCCCCGCTCTGTGATAATGTGGTAATAATGTAACGCTCTAAACAAAGTGTCCACACAGTGTTTTGATTTAATTTATCTCACCAAAAAGTTAAAATAAACAGTTTTCTCAAGGTCTTGATTCCCTTAATGAAATATTCATGTCATATTTGCCTTTGATCATCTGGACCAAAACGAAAACACAAAAAAAGGCCCGTGAAGAAACACGACTCATTTGCACATTTTCTAATGAATCTAATTATTCTTTTCATAATGAGATTTTTGGGGAGGAAAGAAAAAAGAAACAGATATTTGAGCAGTCCGTGGAAACCGCGAGGACCTCGCGTCGCTTCGTCTTTGAATCAGAGCGACGCCAAAAACAATTATCAAGTCATTTCAGGGAGGGATGAACTTTCAGAGAATTCCGTAATGAACGGGATCGACTGTGAAGCCGACTGCTGAAAGACGAAATTAACAACAACAACAACAAAACTCCGGCGGCACGCTTCTCCGTCTTCATCTGGAGTGACGTATTGTACGTGAGAGGCTATATACTGCACAATATATTGGAAACATCTTTCCTCTCCATAAAAAGGATCCATCAAACGAAGCCAAGAGAGAGCTATGACCCTCTATTGATTGTGGCTATTAAATCAACTTCAGTCACGGAGACGGTGTGTAGATAAAGAGGATGAAACAGACCTCACAAAGAAATGAACAGACCGGGTACCAGTTTGCAGCTTAATATCAAACCTGCAGACCGTAAAATGCAGCTGAAAGATGGGCATGGTGACAAGAAGCTGAAATAAATATACACTACCGTTCACAAGTTTGGGGTTCAAAAGAAGAAAAAAGCACTGTTTTTCCAATGAAAATTACATTAAATTAATCAGAAATCCTCTCTATACATAGTTAATTTGGTAAATGACTATTCTCTGTTTTTAATGAAGTCTCTACAGAGGTGTGTAGAGGCCCATCTCCATGTTCTAGTGGTACATTGTTTTATTGCCTTAGAAGACTAGCAGAGGGGTAGAACCCACTTTAACCCTTTTTTCTTTATAACTTTTTATTTTGCATTTTCCCCAAAAGATTATTCCTTGACATTGAAACCCTTTCTATGTGAGCGCAGCTGAAAACAGTTATGCTGGTGAGAGAAGCTCTAAAACTGGCCTTCCTTTGAGCCACAAGTTTGAAAAACAACATTAATATTTACAATGAAAATCATTATTTATAACCTTGTCACTGTCTTGACTATATTTTGTATTAATCTTGTATTCATTTAATAAATAAAAGTGACAAAACATTTTCTCGGTGACCCCAAACTTTTGAACGGCAGTGTAAATAAGACAGAAGCAAACCTGACCTGCCTTATATCTAATGTTAGGTTCATGGAGATAAACAGAAGAAGAAAGATAACCTCCTCCTCCTGGAGTCTGAAGCTGTGCTATACACTGTACACACTGTATTCTCTATCTCAATGAACTCAGAGGAAGTCTTACCGAGCCAGAATTCATCCTCCAGGTTCCCAAAGCCGACCCGATAGTCGCTCCACTTCCTGGAGAAGTCCGTGAGTCCGTTCTGACGACGCTGAAACACCTGGACACGGAAACGTGACGACGTGACAAAATCAGACAGGTTACGACTCGGTGGCCGAGGCAATCGACCACTGTGATGAAAAGGACCTTCGGTCCTGTATGAGGTCCAAATAAATACACAATCCTCTTTTCTCTTCACCTAACTGACACGGTTTTATACATTTTCACAAAAGTGGGGACGGAGAGCGTTGTGTTGGCAGTGACTTACGATCCAGCCTCCCTCATCGGTAGTCATGTCGCAGTACACCTGCACGCCCTGGCTCGGGTCCCTGTTGATGTAGACGGTGTAGGCGCCGCTCTGCAACTCTCCGTTCAGCAGGTGTTGGGCGCAATTCTGAGGCGTCGCAAACAGACGACTCCCTGCAGAGAAAATTTAAGGGTTGACGAGAAATTACGATTCAGCTGTCTTTGTCCATAGTTTGACTTTAATCACTCAGTTTCTACATCTTATTTTTTTTATTTATCTGTGGTAATCTATGTTTCAATACCAGTAAGGAAAATGGAGATCCATGTGGACCTACATTACATCACATCACATGTCATTTAGCAGACGTTTTTATTCAAAGTGACTTACAATAAGTGCATTTCAACCTAGAGTATAAATTAAGAACAACAAGAATACAGAACTAACATTTTCTCAACATAGTCAAAGTACCATAATAAGAGATATTTAAGAGCCACTGAAGTGAAAATCTGTCTTTTAATCCAGATATAGTCGGAAAAGGTGCGTTTTCAGAGACTTTCTGCTGTCCTACACCTTTTTAATGATAAAAAAATCCATCTAAAAAGTCTCAAATTGAATTCCTCTCAACGAGTCTTTAGGGCCGGACGCTCACGGTCAGCTCTGGCGCCTCAGCTGATGAGGACCTTCAGGATACCATCAAGAAGCATTTAAAACTGCAGAATGTAGCGTCCACAGCTTTCGATATTATCTCACAATACCTTTAATACTATATAATTCAGAGGGAACGAGTGCAAAGGGAGCACTTGATGCACGAGCCCCTGGATTTCTGTCCTCCTCTCAGTGGTTTCCCCTCGTGACTCACGGCTAAGAGCCCTCCATCAGCAGGCTGCTGTCCTGCATCGACATTCAAGTGGAACGTGAGGCGGATCCATGTGAGCACGTTTACTAGGATACAGGGTTCTTACACTTTTTGACCGATGGGTTTCCATGACTTTTCATGACTTTTCAATGATTTTAAACCAAATTTCCATGACCAAACTGAAATCTCTGTATAGACATGAACAATTTAGAAAATATTGTGCGTTTTTGAGCGTCTTTTAAAAAACATCAATTATTCGGCGTAAATGAACACGTGATTATAACATTTCCATGACTTATCCCAAACTTTTATGATTTAACTTTTTTTCATGACTTTTCCAGACCTGGACATGACCAATTTCAAAATTCCATGACTTTTCCAGGTTTTCCATGACCGTAGGAACCCTGACTATATTTATTTATGTTAATAAAATCCACTGCACTGTGTTATAAATGAGCCCCCAGGTGATCAGCAGCTTCCCGACACCTCCTCTCTCTGAGTTGAGTGACACAAATTACACCCTGACAAATAGAGCACCCTGTTCCGCTCTAGGGATGCAGCCGACCGCCCGCATGCCTGAGGAGAAGTCTCCCTCGCGCTGCTCCAGGGGAGGGAGATGACACCTGTGTCTGACTGTGGGGACCCATTATGGTGCACCTTTGTGTCGGTGACAGTAATGTGGAGCTCTGACAAAAAATACCAGGCTCAAGAAACTTACCCCGTAAGAATTTCATTCCAAACTTAAATCGCAGAATACCAACACATGGTGTGTGTGTGTGTGTGTGTGTGTGTGTGTGTGCATATCTGTGAAGTGTACCTGTAGAGAAGGTAGTGGAGACGACAGCGCTGGTGTCAAGTCCTCTCGCGGCCTGGAGCTGGACGGTGAACTCTGTGTTCTCTGCCAGTCCCTCCAGTCGGATCCACGTGTCCTCAGCGTCCAGGATCAGCTCCTGGGACACACACACACACGCACACACACACACACACACACACACACACACACGCAAAGATATTAGATAAATTGCCCCCTATACAAATCAATAATTGGATATGTATTCAGCATAAACCTCAGGGTAAAAAACTAATTATATGAGAACGTCCGCCCGTCACTGATAACGCATCGAGTCGAGCTCCGGACTTTTCCGAAGACCTCGGGCAACAAAGACGCCGTCAAGCTATTTCTGTTCAGGAAGTGCCCGGCAGCTTTCTTTGTGCTCCGGAAGCACGGCGACTTATC
Source organism: Liparis tanakae (assembly GCA_036178185.1). Taxonomy (NCBI): domain Eukaryota; kingdom Metazoa; phylum Chordata; class Actinopteri; order Perciformes; family Liparidae; genus Liparis; species Liparis tanakae. The sequence continues at coordinate 2,033,291 of CM070098.1, forward strand.
CAACCGGCAACAACGGAGGTTTCTACTGAGGGAACGATATCAGGAATATTAGAATCGTTAAAAACCTGTGTTGTTGAAGTCGTATAAGATACACGGGAACTGGCCACCATTGATTAATTCGCCCGAACAACGCACCAGTATCCTGTTTTAACTAGCTGTATTGGTAGCACATATTCGCAGCATGCAGCACTTTAAAAAAAAGTGTATATACCTTTTATGTTGTTGTTGTTTTACTTATTGTTATGTTGTGTTTTTTTGTTTTTTTTGTTTCTTTAGTTATAGTCTTTACATAATGTGTATCCTCATCATTTGACTGTGATATGTTGTCAATCCTTATTTGTGAGGTATACATTGTACTATAAGTCTTGTTTTGTAATTTCTAAAATAAATCATATATTTAAAAAAAGATACACGGCAACTGGCCTCATCAACAAGGCCTGGGACCCCCCCCCCACACACACACACACACACACACACACACACACAACGACATGTCACATCAACGTGTTCACATCTGTATGCAGTAACACACCCTTCGGACTCTGTACGTTAACTATTCTCTTTATACTTTTAATTGTGAACATCTCCACAGTCCTTGGACAATTTAGCAAATATCTGCACAAAAATATTAAGCCCAAAATACACATTCGCCTCGGAGGGTTTTACAATCTGTTCACGACTTCCTCTGACCTGGAAAAACTCCCCCCAAAAAACTTTGAGCGAAGAGAAAAGGGGAATTTAGAACAACCACGAATTACAGTTCATTGATTTCAAATCAGGTATATTTCAAAAATGTCAATAATATTTTTTCATACTCTTATTCTACCTTTATTCTATATTTCGTGATTTTTTACAATATATGCTTTTATTTGTAATTTAATTATCTCCTTCTATGTTTATGCTATATACCAGTACACCAACACAAAATCATTTGGCAATAAAACTGATTTTAAACCGGATTTTAATAAAAATCAAATGAATTGGCAGTTCCGCTTGAAACCATTGAAATAAGGCAAACATTATTCTATTGTTAGGTTAATTCTGAACACATACTGAAGAAGTTCTGCTTGTCTTCTGTCTCACTGATGAGCTCCTGTATGGTACAAACAGTGGTGATGCTGTGTGTGTTCAGAAATTCTAATTTTTTTTTTTTTTTTTGTTGACCGTTTCATGACCTTGACCTTGACATTTGACCCGGTTGATCCCAAAATCTAACCAAAAGGTCCCCGGATAATAACCAATCATCCCACCAAATCTCATGCGATTCGGTTTAATACTTTTCGACTTATGCGAATAACACGCACTAACGCATACAAATACACGGCGATCAAAACATTACCTTCCTTATTTTCAATGCGACGGTAAAAATAAATTCAAAGTAACTACGCAGTAAGACTTAGAGGACAAGTGTAGCCATGTAGACAGCGGAGACAAGATGAAGGACTCTCATCCGACAGCCAGCAAACATTTCTATGCGTGGTTAAGAAGTCACAGCCGTACAGTTGCTTCCCCTCCCCCGATCCGGGCGTTGGTCCGAGTATCTTCTGAGACCTCCGAGTTCCAGAGACATGAATCCACTGGCAGAGCCGGACCAACAGACGCGTGTCCCTTCATGTGTGTGTGTGGTCTTTTGTGTTACACGTCGTTCTGGATACACATTAAATATGAACGAGTACAAATGAAATATTCAGCCGGTTTTGGAAAGAAATCAAAATATATTTCTCTGCAATGTGTCCCTGTGAATTATGCAGGGCAGCATCTGGTAAATGGTGTCTCGTCGTCTCGGAGGATCGGACATATTCCCACCAGGCTTTCAGGGTCAGGATCTCGAGATAAGATTTATATTGCGAGAGAAGAAAAACCCGTTTCATAACACACACACACCGCTATACACTCGCTGTTGGTTGTGTGTGTGAGGGTGAGGACGTCTGGTGGATGTGGATTCATCCTTGGGAGTATTTGAATGGGGAGATCTGCACATAGCTGGGTAGCAAATGTTAACCAGATGATAAATTAATCTGGCAGATACTGTGTGTTAATTACAAAAAGTCCAATATCGGTGTGAGGCTGACCAGCTGTAAGGCTCAGCAGCAGTCGGCGAGATTAGAGGCTGCAGACCTCAAGTGAAGATAGTCGGAGGAACATCTCCCGACGAGTGATTCAGTCTCCCGCCACCGCTCTAATCTGTGCTCGGAGCGGTAATGAGAGATATGACTCACTACCTGTTGGACAACATGCATTTTTAATGTGCACTTGTGGACGCGGCTCACAGCAATGAACACTGAAATAAAATGTAAAGGAACATTATTCATTAGGAATATTTTTTTATTTTTTATTTGAAAGATCTTCCATTTTTTAATCAATGAAATAAAATGTAAAGGAACATTATTCATTAGGAATATTTTATATTTTTTATTTGAAAGATCTTCTGTCTTTTAATTAAATAAATCCGTAAAAGCAGTTTTTTCTTTAAAAAAAAGGAAAATTCAATTAAAAAAAATTCTAATTACAAAAAAAGAAAAGATCTTTGAAGAAATGCTCCCTCTTCCTCCTCATTGTGAAGGCGAGTAATGACCACGGCAACGTCTAAACCACGAGCGGCTCAACGAGCTGCGGCGGAGGAACTCGTTAGCTCTCCGGCTCGCAAACTGTTAGCGGTGCACATTTGCGTGATGGATGTGTGTGTGGTCGCTCGGCAACAAAGACCCTGATTGATGGGGAGAGTGCTCGGCTACATGTGTTCCTAAGGTGGATAAGAACGCATGTGTGTGTGTGTGTGTGTGTGATGCTGCCCGCGGCTCCTGTTGGTGCTGCTGCTGTTTGGTTATTAGTGAGCGTGAACATCTGCCTCTGATGGAAGAGTGAAGCTACTGCTATATATATATATATATATATATATATATATATATATATATATATATATATATGCAGATATGGCTGAATATGAAACTATCCAATCAGCTGGGTGACATTATTTTGTTTTGAATTGCTCAAAAAAGAAAGAATGTACCTAAAGAAACTAAACATTATATATAAATATATTATACAAATGTATCCCTGCTGGGCACTGAAAGAATGTACCTAAAGAAACTAAACATTATATATAAATATATAATACAAATGTATCCCTGCTGGGCAATTAAAGAATGCACCTAAAGAAACTAAACATTATATATAAATATATAATACAAATGTATCCCTGTTGGGCACTGATTTGTATTCTGCGTGTACATGTGTTATGCAGATATGTATGCTGTAAGGGAAAAACATCATTTAAGTTTGACTTCACATGCAAAATGCATGCAGAGTCCTGGAAATGTCATATAACACGTTGATTAAATATTACTGCGATGTAAACGCAATAATGTTCCTTGAGAAAACAGAGCGCTGTTTGGGGAAAAGGATAAAAATCCAAAGGATGGGATCGACATCAAGACGAGAATATTTAACCCTCCTGTTACCTTTAGGGTCAATTTGACCCCATTCAATGTTTAACGTCGATGTTCTTTCACTTTCAAACATAGACTACCATTCAAAAGTTTGGGGTCACCTAGAACATTTCGTGTCTTCCATGAAAACTCACACTTTTATTTATTAAATGAATACAAGATTAATACAAAATATAGAAATAATGATTTTCATTGTATATATTAATGTTGTTCTTCTTGTGGCTCAAAGGAAGGCCAGTTTTAGAGCTTCTCTCACCAGCATAACTGTTTTCAGCTGCGCTCACATAAAAAGGGTTTCAATGTCAAGGAATAATCTGTTTGTGGAAAAGTTATAAAATTTAAAAAAGCGTTTCAGTGGGTTCTCCCCCTCTGCTAGTCTTCTAAGGCAATAACACAATGTGCCACTAGAACATGGAGATGGGCCTCTACACACCTCTGTAGAGACTTCATTAAAAACAGAGAATAGTCATTTACCACATTAACTATGTAGAGAGTGTATTTCTGATTAATTTAATGTCATTTTCATTGTTGTGTTTTTTGTGGCACCAAACTTTTGAACGGTAATGTATAAGAATGATCAACTTTTTTAATTTAAAGGTCTATTTAGGTAGTCAACAAACAAGTAAATGTAACAGGAGGGTTAAGAACTCTGCCGATAGGAGTCTGTTTGAGATGAGTGAATGGACGCGCTGACGCGTTCCCGTTGCTTTCTTTGAGCATGAGTGACACCCGATGGTCAACCACACACAGCAGGTCTAACGTCCATCATCCCTGCTTCCAGATATAAGTGAGGTCTCCTCCCTGTTCCTGTGTTGCGTCGGCCCTGAGCATTAAAGAGTCCGCTCTGTGTGCATCTGGGTGAATGTGTGCGCCTGTGTGTAAGACACCGCCGGATTGCCAGCAGAAAGCAGCTTAAAGCAGAGCATCATGGGAAATGGTTATCGTCAATTCGTTAACAGGCTTGACACGCGTCTTATTACCGTTACTCAGCCACATCAAAAAAGTGTAATAAAAATAAACAATGTCTCTACTGAGACACGTTAAAGTAATATCTCTATCAGACGGGCAATTTCACTGCGAAGCTCCCTCGTCTCTGTGTGTGTGTTTGTGTGTGTGTGTGTGTCCCAAAGTGCTCGCACACCAAGGGAAGACATGATTGAAAGATGAAATTGTTTTCCATAAAGTTGTGATTTCGCATTGATTTTCTTTTCCTCTTCAACCCCATTATAATAGGTTGATTACATTGGGAACATTGTGTGTTTTGCAGAAGGAGGTTTCGGTATTCGCTTCGCCATCCGCAGCATCGTGTTCCTCTCTTGAGCTTCAGTGGATTAAGAAGTGGAGCTCATCTCCTTGACGCGTGTTTTTTTTCAACGGGATTTGAATAGATGGCGAGGAGATAAGGAAACGCATCCTGGCCGCGGGAACGTGTTTACGATGGAATTACCGTCAAGCGCGTGAGCGCGTACGAGAGCCGGGACACGAGAGTTACGACGTACTTTGCGGCTGCCGTCGGTCGCCTTGTAGGTGAGCATGTAGTTGTCGATGTCGGCGATGGGCGGCTGCCAGGAGATGAGCGCGCTGCGGTGGTTCACCTCGCTGGCCGTCAGGTTCAGGGGCGCGTCCATGGCTGGAAGAGAGAACAATGGAAACTTCTAGTTAAGTTAAGATAAGATAAGATAAGATATTCATGTATTAGTCCCACAGTGGGGAAATGTCAGGACCATAGCAGTGGGTGTACATAGAGCATTAATAAAATAAAAGATACAAATAAAAACACAAAACACAATACTAAAATACTAAATACTAATACTACTACTAAAATACAAAATACTAATACTAAATTACTAAAATACTAAATACTAAATACTAAAATACTAAATACTAAATGCTAAAAACTAAATGCTAATACTAAAATACTAAATACTAAATGCTAATACTAAAATATTAAATACTAAATGCTAATACTAAAATACTAAAATAATAAAAAATAAAATAATAAATAATAAAATAATAAATAATAAAAATACTAAACACTAATACTATAAACAACGACATGCTCCTGACACTCAGTGTGTTTACATGATGGTATAATTTGAATCTTGCTTTAGTTGGACTATGCTATCTTTTGGGGGATTTGCTATCATCCCGATATACATGGCAGTAAGCAATTCGAATCATTGGCCGAAAGCATGTCACCTCCAATACAATAGGGGGCGCTGTTTTCATTACAACTCGTGGTGATACAGCCATGCCCGCTTGATACAGCCATGCCCGCTTGATCTCTTCACCACTACCAACAACAACCAACAACAACAACAACAACAACAACATCAACATTTCGAGAAAGATGGCGAACAGAGAGCAAGGTGAAGCTACACTACTGTTCAAAAGTTTAGAGGCCCATCTCCATGTTCTAGTGGTACATTTTGTGGTACACTTAGAAGACTAGCAGAGTTGTAGAACCCCCTTGAAAAACTTATTTATGTAACTTTTTATTTTGCATTTTCCACAAACAGATTATTCCTTGACATTGAAACCCTTTTTATGTGAGCGCAGCTGAAAACAGTTATGCTGGTGAGAGAAGCTCTAAAACTGGCCTTCCTTTGAGCCACAAGGTTGAAGAACAACATTAATATTTACAATGATAATCATTATTTCTTGACTATATTTGCATGTTACATGCCACGATAGTCGGATTATCAACCGGATCGGATCGAGTTATCCAGGGTGATCGGATCGTAGTCGGACCGCACATAGTCGAACAAAGGTGTTGACATGAAACGGATCATTCCAGTCCACTAAGACAGTTATTGGAATGCATGTAAACACGGTCACAGTCGGCCTCACATGATGACGGAGGTGTGGAGTCCTCCGCCAAGATTTACGCAACGGAATCATTATTCATATTTATTGTGTTTCATCCTTTTTATAGCTATTCCACAAGGAAGGTGAAATCTCCGCGTCAGTAATCCGTAATCCACACAGGACTGAGAGGAGCCGCGGGACGCTTTCCCACGGTTAGTCCGTGTGTCACGCCTCGGCCCACGAGCCCACACACGTTTTACTGCATTACATCACACCACCAGGTGTATTCTGGTCGCTTTGAGAAAGGCGTGATTACGGCGCCTGCTTTGATCCCTTAACCACGTCACAAGGAGACTCGCGTCAGTTTCCCCCACCTTGCATCACTTTTCTTTTTTGAGTCAATATCTAATCTTCTGACATTCCAGGAGAAGCTTTGCGACCTCATTTCAGTGCATAATAGAAAATAGATGACCTTCTATTGTGAAAATCTGTTTCCTGGAGTTACATCATGACAGAGGGGCTCTTCGTCAGCGAGTCGCCGACCGAGCTCCGAGCTCCGAGCGCGGGAGGAACAAAGCGAAAGAGGCGCTGCGCCCGGCGTGCTGCGCGATCCAACGGCGCCGCTGTGAATATGGAATAAAGATATCTACTTCAGGGCCGTCGCTTTCTGCGGTTCCCTCTTCTCGACTCCGGCTTTTCTTCCATTTCGCTTCTTTCTTCTAACACTGGACTTTGAACTTCGCCATTCGGGACTTCTCCTGGTCTTTCAGCTCAGCGTCTGACTCAGTTGAACCCTGACATCATTTAAGTCTGCTGCATACATACAGACAGGGTTCTTACACATGTTGATTGATGGATTTCCAGGACTTTTCCAGGACTTTTCCATGACTTTAAACCAAATGTCCATGACCAAACTGAAATCTCGGTTTATACCCGAAAAAGTAAGAATATTTAGTATTTAAACAATGTGAATTCCAAAGCATACAGTATACATTCAATGAAACAAATGAATAAGAGACAACATTTTATTTAAAGAATAAACATTTGCTTCCCGAGCTACGGCCATCGAACTTTCCAGTTACGGTGCGTTCACTTGCAACGCGGGAAAAAAAGAAAATTGCGCCGCCAGTATGAGAGTGTACGCCGTCTTATATTTTATAATAATAATAATACATTAGATTTATATAGCACTTTTCCAGGTGCTTTTCTAGGTGCTCAAAGACGCTTTTGAGTCTTTCTTTCTAAAACATTCATTATTTAAAACTCGGTGTAAATGAACAAGTGAATATAACAAATTTCCATGACTTTTCCAAAACTTTTGTGATTTAAGTTTTTTCCATGACTTTTCCAGGCCTGGAAATGACCATTTTAAAATTCCATGACTTTTCCAGGTTTTCCATGACTGTAAGAACCCTGTACAGAATAAACCATCCGCTCCACAAACACACACGGCCGTCTCGTTTAAATCCTCGCTGTGCACACCTCACGTCCACCAGCGATCGGAGGTTCGATTCCCTTGAGCAAGGCATTGAACCCCTAATGGCTCGCATAGCTGTGCCTCCGGCGTATGAAAGTGGGTGAACGTCAGCGAGTCCTGATGGACAGGTAGCCCCTCCCATCAGTGTGTGAATGGGCGTGAACGATGTCATGTAGAAACGCTCTCCGGGTAAGGGTCCATTACCGTCTACATATGGGAAGATGAATGACCGCTCAGATGCTAACAGCATGCACCCGCCTTGATGCCCTCCTCCTCTCTCGGAGACAGTGATGGGCAGATCCACGCTGTGTGACGGGGATGGAGAGAACGACACAGAGAGAGAGCTGGAAGGGGGGGGGACGAGGGAACTTGAGAGTTGCTGAGAGCGAGAGACGAACTCTAAAGTCTGCAATGACGTGCCGATCTCTCCCTCTTCTGCACCTCCACGTCTTTATTGGCTGCGTCTGCATCTCATTTCTGCTTTTCCTCCTCCTCTTTTGTCTGTTTACTCCTAATCTCACATCAAACTGGTCTCTCTCTCTCTCTCTCTCTCTCTCTCTCTCTCTCTCTGTCTCTCTTTGTCCACCAACTTCTCTCCCTGCTTATCGGACAGGCTGCCATTCTAACTCAACGTGCGAGAGAATGAGCAGAGTTTATCTCTTTGTTCCGGTCTTGCCCTTGATGAACACGGCTGCAGCACGGCGTCGGGGGGGTGGGGGTGTGTGGGGGGGGGGGGGAGGGTGTCGGGGGGGTAGGCGACAGGGCCGTTTCATAGAAATGGATGTCCCGTCTTTATTCTGTCTTTCTATTTATTCAACAATGAAATGTCTCCTTGTCCCGTTCTCTATCACGTCGCCCCCCCCCCCCCACAACAATTACACCTTTCCGTGGAGTGTGCCCCAGCAGGTGAGCAGGTGTCGTCTGAGTTCCTGGCAGCTCTGAAGCTCCGTCTTCCGCCCAAGCGGTTTGAACAATGGCATTGAGATGAATAGGTTTGGCTTCATCTCGCGTCTCATTAACACTCAGTGTAAACAAGACTAAAGGGAAACACACACACACACACACACACACACACAGCAGATGGGAAGGGCAGCATGGGCCGCAGCAATTTGCTGTAAGAAGATAAGCGAGCGGGGAATGTTCTCTTCACACCGCTCGCTTCACATACGCCGTTTGTCGGTGGATATTCTAGCCGGATGATGCAACTCCTCTCAACGTACGCAGTATACGGGATTAAACGGAAGGCGGCTTGGTTTTAATCTCACGGACGGCATCACGGAGTTATCTTTACGACTCATCGAGAGCTGTGGGGGGGCATCATCGAGGAGCCCCCCCACAGGTTGCGTCAATATTGACATCCCCTGTTGCCCCTCAGGTAAATGTTTGTACGAGGAACTCCGCTAGCTGCTCACCGCCGCCATGTTGAGAGCTGTGTGGAGTCAACTGACCAATGTTCTTTTTTTTTCCTTCTTCTTTCAACCGCTGTCATCTTTTTAATGAAGGTGTGATAAGAACTCTATGTTTTACAATTTCCTGTCCGAGCCGGTTTCCTCCCCTGTGCCCTTTTCTGCTGCTCACCGCCGCCATGTTGAGAGCTGTGTGGAGTCAACTGACCAATGTTCTTTTTTTTTCCTTCTTCTTTCAACCGCTGTCATCTTTTTAATGAAGGTGTGATAAGAACTCTATGTTTTACAATTTCCTGTCCGAGCCGGTTTCCTCCCCTGTGCCCTTTTCTGCATACTTTCCTTCTTCTCTCGTGCGGGGAGATGAAGATGAAGATTACTTATAGAGACGGTAACGACGCCATCACTGCCGCTAGATAAGTGTTGGTCCATTTATTTCACAGTATTCTAGTAGAGTAACTTTTCCTGCTACGTGGAAATTGTATAAAGACTGGGGGTACTCTGTGAACTTCTATACCTTCTCATATCACAGGATTGGGCATTGGATTTTGAACATTTTGGCATCAGTTGCATGCCAATTAGATATAAATAAGATTTTGACCTTTGCATGACATTGATCTTTGACCCGCTCGATCCCAAAATCTAATCAAATGGTCCCCGGATAATAACCAATCATCCCACCAAATTCCATGCGATTCAAGAATATTTTGACCTTTTTCATGACCTTGACCTTGACGTTTGACCCGATCAATCCATAAATCTAGTCAAGTGGTCCCTGGATAATAACCAATCATCCCACCCAATTTCATGCGATTCGGTTTAATACTTTTTGACTCATGCGAATAACACGCACGCATACAAATACACGGCGATCAAAACATTACCTTCCGCATTTTCAATGCAAAGGTAATAAGACATTTTCATGGTAATAAGGCTGAGATGAAATCACAATTCATGTATAAAACACAAATATTTATAGTAAACAAAACATACTCCATTTAAAATACTATATACTATACCATTTTGATTATATAAGCACACTTCTAACGTGTTTTATATTAAAATAACTAAACACGCTCTTAAAAGTAAATTCAACTGTCAGAAATGCCTTAATTGCCTGAAGAATCCAGATTATATTTCTGTAACAGCTGCTCTCTCAGTTCAGACCCCGGTGAGGCAGCGAGGATCTCTGCCGCTTCAACAACTCGCCAAGCACCTTCTAGCACGTGGGCTCCGGCACATCTGAGGGAGCGAGTCGCGGCGCTGCAGCCCGCCGGCTCACCGAGACCCCCGGAGCAAATTCACTTATTTTCCGGTCTCATAGCTTAAATATCAGACGGCGGGGAGCCGAGCAGTTTTACTCTGTGTTTAACTCATGAGGCCTGGAGGCCAGACAACAAAACAACCCTCAGCTGTGGTTGGGAATCTAGTAAAGAAAACCCCAACCCTGATTGGCTGAGGCCTCCTCGGCCACGTTTGAAGAAGAAGCAGACTCGTCGCTTCTCCTCGCCTCTTCGAATTCGGTGTGCAACTGAGTCCCATTTAATACGACTGCATGATTAGATTGTTTTGTTTGAATTATTTAATCACATTTTTTATTCATCTGCAAATCCACTTGCTAGATTACTTTTAAAATGTGCACTATAAATATCTCTACTCGACTTAACTGTGAGGCAGGATGGAGACGCTGAATTCTGAGACTCAAAGAGACAGAAGCAGAGCCACGGCTGGACGGTAACAGACGGTAACAGACGGTAACAGATGGTAACCGACGGTAACAGATGTAACAGGCGTTAACATACGGTAACATACGGTAACAGACGGTGACTGACGGTAACAGGCGTTAACAGACGATGACCGGCGGTAACAGGCGGTAACAGACGGTAACAGACGTAACATGCGGTAACATATGGTAACAGACATAACATGCGGTAACAGACAGTAACAGGCGTAACAGACGGTAACAGACGTTAACCGACGGTAACCAACGGTAACATACGTAACAGGCGTTAACATACGGTAACATACGGTAACCAACGGTAACCGACGGTAACAGACGGTAACAGACGGTAACCAACGGTAACCGACGGTAACAGACGGTAACAGACGTAACAGACGGTAATAGACGGTAACCGACGGTAACCGACGGTAACCGACGGTAACCGACGGTAACCGACGGTAACAGAGCCTCAGCCGGGGTAGTTGACCGGACCGATCGATGCTCTCATCTCTCCTCACAGCCTGCTCACAATGGGACCTTTTCCAGTGGAGCGCAGCAGCTTGAGAACACGGGAACAGACTTCAGGATTTCAATTAGGAGGTTTAATTAACACCGCTCCGAGCTCCCTGTGGCGTCGGGGTGGAATAAGGCGCCGCCCGGTGAGACACGTCATCATCATTCCTGCAAGAGGGAAGACTCGATCGCCGTGTTTGTGTCTTTACTCCTTTAAACTCGGAGGCTGAGCCTTTTAATCCAAACCGTGTCCAATCCAACAGTTTGGTATCTGCCCAAGAGAAGCTCAGCGGTCATTCCTTCATGATATAACGTCAAATTATATTCAACTTTGTGTCTTCAGACACATGATTTTATACCACAACAACAAATAAATATAACTAAAGACAGTATTTAATTGAAGGTACAACATATGAACGTTATCCTTCTTGAAGTTGTCCCTATTTGATTCCCCTTATCTTGTTCAGAATAAGAGGATTCATTGTATCTACTTGTGTCTTTTCTACCCAATCATATTCCCTCGGAAATGAAGTGGCACGAATGAATTGAGTCTCTCTCCCACAGAGGAGGAGAGCAACCAATCCAGCATCCGACTGATTGCCTGATTCAATAAGACTTTTTATTCAAAGCAAAACAAGATCCTCGAGCTCTTTGTTCGCCCCATGCAGCTCCCTACGTCACAGCGACTTCCTAAATTAATTCCTTTATATGCGAGAGTCTAACCGGAATAGAAATGCGCATTGTTTTAGTTCTATGGAGAAGATGAGGTAAATGACGCACTGGGCAGAGCATCTGTTTCCAAATTGGACTCACCCTAAACTGCCAGGAACATTGCTTTATGGACGGGTGACTTTCTGCATGTTCGGCAGTGACATGGCTGGAGGGACACCAGACTTCCCCGAGCCCCGTGCTTCATGTGTTGAAGCCTCTGCAGCCCGGCTCTCAGACGGTGTCAGAGCTTCTCCAGCAGTTCGTCTCTGCTGCAGTGCGGGACAGGTCGCTCTGGTGCTCCTCGGGAGATATCTATTCATCTGCCTACTGAAAAGTTTCTCTCTCTCTAGAAAAAAGCTAAGTTTACAGAGCTGCAAATCATTAAACTGGAGCAATCCCCTCACCTCTAACGTTGTAAAAAGGCGGATGAAGGTTAAACAGAGAGGTCACTCATCCAATCCTCCCCATGTCAACGTCTCTTGCAGGGTGCTACTGACCCCTGTGATGGACGTGACTTTGCAACCAGTGTTACGCATAAAGAATCAAAGACTGCAGGAACACGACCCACAATGAGCATAACAACTAGAGCGGGCACTCGGTAGAGCGCATACCTTCGCCGCAGCCTTTTTTGGCACCCTGACCTTGACCGTTGACCCGATCGATCCCTAAATCGAATCAAATGGTCCCCGGATAATAACCAATCATCCCACCAAATTTCTTGCGATTCGGTTTAATACTTTTTGAGTTATGCGAGTAACACGCATACAAATAAATACACAGCGATCAAAACATAAGCTTCCACATTCTCGAATGCGAAGGTACACCACCGTTCAAAAGTTTGGGGTCACTTAGAAATGTGCTTATTTTTTAAAGAAAAGCATGTTTTTTGAATGAAGATAACATTAAATTATTAAGAAATGCACGCTATACATTTATAACGTGGTACATGACTATTCTAGGTTGAAACACCTGTTTAAAAATAAATAAATATCTACATATATAGGTTTTATAGAGGCCCATCTCCAGTGTTCTAATGGCACATTCTGTTATTGCTATTGTTATTAGAAGACTAACGGAGGGGTAGAATTTTAGAAAACCCTTTTATTATGTCAGCACAGCTGAAAACAGTTATGCTGGTCAGAGAAGCTTTTCAACTGGCCTTCCTTTTGAGCTTGAAGTCTGAAGAACACAATTCATATTTAAAATAAAAATCATTATTTCTAACCTTGTCAATGTATTTACTATATGTTCTATTCATTTTGCAATTCATTGGATGAATAAAAGTGAGTTTTCATGGAAAACAAGAAACTGTCTCGTTGGGTGACCCCAAACTTTTGAACGGTAGTGTAATAATAATAATACAAATTGCTATATGCATATACCCTTCCAGGGCTTGGCCACATGCTCGTGACACGCACTGAGGCCAAGATAACCTTTAAAGCTTTAATTAACTATCGGTGAATTACATTGCTCCACATCTAATTACGCAACAGGTGTGAAGCTACTATTATATCCTCAGCAGCTTCATGTCAGTCTTGTATGACTTTACAGCTTCATTACCAACACGGTTGTTTGAGAAGAATCCGCCACATGCTCCTGTTTTGGTATCTCCAGTTGGATAGTTAGAGGCGAGGAGAAGAGGGCGCCTGTAACGAGACTCCACCGCGTCGGTACGGCAACGGCCCGGCGGTCACAACAAACCCTCGGAGAGACGAGGGAACGAGAAGCTCGCGTGGTATGCTGCAAATATTAGAGGCCTTGTTTGGACATTCAGTGGATGAAACATTCACAACCCGGCTACCAGCTACTGACTGTAAATGTAAACATAAATCCAATTAGCCACGAACAGTATCAAATACCAGCATCACCTGCAGCACCCCCTTCCAATAAAGCATGCGAGTACATTAAGTCTTAGAGATAGAGAATTTAAAGGTCATTTAATCAACACATGACTTAACTTTATTTCTATTTTGAGAGGTACACTGCAAAAATGTAAATCTAAGTAAGATGAAATATCTCAATTTAAAGCAATCTATGCTTGTTTTTTGACTGACAAGATATTTCTTCTTACAAGGCAGTTTTAATGTTGGAGCATTTCACTTGTTTTAAGGAATCTTGGCAAGTCAAATGTTCCTGTTCTGTTGGCAGATAATTTGGCTTATTTCAAGTAATATTCCCTCATTTTATAACTTGTTTTCCCTTGTTTTTTTAGGCTGATTTTTTTGCAGTGTAGTGATGGAGAAAGAAAGTGTTGTTATGTGGAGAGGAATTCATAATCACTGAGACTAGCGGTGCCACCAGCCTGGCATCCGGGTGCATCGCAAGGAAAATCCCTTCAGGGGTTAATTAACTGGTAAAGTATATAAACACTGGTTATATGTATTTTTTGCATATTGCACTTCATTAATAGTATTTTTAGTATTTAGTATTTCAGTATTAGTATTTAGTATTTAGTATTAGTAATTTATTATTAGTATTTAGTATTTGTATTTTATTAGTATTTAGTATTTTAGTATTTAGTTTTGTGTTTTTAATTGTATCTTTTATTTTTATTAATGCTCTATGTACACCCACTGCTGTGATCCTTGAGTTTCCCCACTGTGGGACTAATAAATGAATATCTTATCAACCCTGTGAGAGAAAGGCATGCGCTACATTTGACTTGTCCTGATTACTTTGTAAAGCAGTGGGTAGCCATGGCAGGAATACTTCTACTTCATTTTCTCTTTTTTGGGCGCGAAGCCGAGCGCCTAGCCGAGGGAGCCCACGCACAACGCCGCGAGAACATTTCAATTCCACACAAACGCTCCAGTCGGGCCCGGGAAAGCGTCCTGCTGCGAGGCCGCGGCGCCGACCACTGAATCGCGCGCCGCCCACAGATCGGAGAGCAGCTGAGTGAAAGGAGCACGCACGTGTTTGGAGGTTGGTGATGAGCGTGCCGCTGGTCAGGGGTCCCTTGGTGGCGTAGAGGGCGACGGAGTAGGTGGTGCTGGGCTTCAGGTTGGACAGCTGGTGCTCCTGCTTATTCCCGTCCACCAGGAAGGTATCCGCCGTCACTGGAGGACACACACAAGGAGTATATGGTCATCAAGCATCTTCTGCTTCTAGTCTCATCAAAATAAGACATATTACATTTTGACTATTGCAAAAAAACGTCAACACGGGAAAAAAAAATTAGATGTGAATGTTGTTAGGTTGTAATAGTTTATTTTGATAACATCTGCAGAGCTATTATGTTTTAAATTAATACATATAGAAAGATATTATAATAGAAAATATTAGGGAGAATATTGATTATTGGTTATTAATGTATTATGAAGCATATGGGTAATGTTTACTCTATGTAAATGTAAATGGAAAGAATGAATGTATGTGCATGAGAGTGACTGTATGTTAGTATTATAGATCGACGAAGCCGCTTGAAATCTGTGAGGTGACTTACAATAACAAGAGACTTTTATTGTGAAGGTGACTTTAATACCGGAAATAATAGACGGGACTTTTATTGTGAAAATACTTACCGTGACGTGACTTACAATAACAAGGGACTTTTATTGTGAAGGTGACTTTAATACCGAAAATAATAGACAGGACTTTTATTGTGAAAATACTTACCGTGACGTGACTTACAATAACAAGGGACTTTTAGTGTGAAGGTGACTTTAATACCGAAAATAATAGATGGGAATTTTATTGTGAAAATACTTGACCGGAAATGATGTTTTGACCCCCGGCGACAAAAAGCCGCGAAGAAGACAAATCTTTCTCTTTCCACTGGACTCTCGACGCCGGAAGGAGGGCGGAGGAACCGATGAAGCCCACGATGAAGACCACGATGAGAGCCGTGACTGTTTTATTCTACACTTCCTGTCATTAAACGTTGATAACTTAATTCAGAAGCCTGTTTTCCACCATCCGCGAAGTGCCCTGTTTCAGAATACCTAACAGTCTCTAAGCCTGCTCTGGTTTGGCCTCTTTCAAGTCGTAGAATTTCTACACTAATTATGCTTTTGGTGAACAATGCCTTCGAGGATGACTCTGCAGAAATGAGGCCCACTTTCCATGTCTTCTGCTCTCAAATGAGACTGAAAAAACTCCATTCATTGCTTATCTTATCCAACCGCACACTCCCAGAATCAATTTACGGTCATTTCAAGACCAATCTATCCATCTAACCAATTTAAAGGGGGCAATTACATACAAATTATCATTGAGTAACAACTATTTTTTTTGTCTCCAGACTCTGAATTCACGACGGAAAATAGATGTCGGAGAAAATAATAGCGTAACGCGAACAAGACTTTGACGTTTTCTAGAAAGGATATTTAATAGAGCGGCGGATGTGACAGGACCGCGTCAGGGTAACGAGTTTTAATTCCACGAGGAGAGCTGTGTCAATTTACCGTGATAATCTTCACACTGGATTATTGTTCACCTTTCACCGTGTGAAATGCGTAAACATCCCAATGACGCTGAGCAAACCACCATTAATCCATTTAATACGACGTTTGACTGACTGAAGCATCGATGGTTTGGATTGTAAGTGTGTGTTCCAATAACAAAATGTTAATGCAGGAATAAATTGATGAGATATGAGCTGTATTGACCTTGAGTTAATACACCGACACTCATGGGGATTTGACTCTACATCGTGCTCCTATAAATCCTGGAGCTGCTCCTGTATATGTGTTCGGCATCGAGATGATTATCTCCGTATCTGATCTGGCTGCAGTCCAGTCCGGTGCAACACACACATCGACTCTCGGAGTGATACGGATTCCTCCGGATAACTCCAGGCACGGCTTAGGCAGCGGGGTCATGTACCGATGAGAAATATGCTTTCCATTACATTTTCTCCAGCCGGGTTTTTAAATGTCAGGAGATAAAATAATAGTTGAGTTCAAGTGTCGTAAAACCTTCGACTGCCGAGTGTAAAGAAATATCTGCAAAGGCCGACGGCTGAATACACAAAGTGTTGTTTGTTTAGAAAGCTCGACTCCGTTGCAACTTTTTTATCTCGCCGTGTATGTCGAGTCTCGTTATCTGAGGCCGGCCGACCAGCTGGAAGCCCGGCAGACATCCACACGGTCCAGGGAGCAAATTACGACGTGACTCGGAGGGGCCGAGCAACGTGTCTGTTACCTCTCTGAATACGGCTGTCAGAGAGGGACGACATGGGGGTGGCATCAGAGGCGTGGGGGGGCGTGTGGAAACGACGAGGCTCGTGTCAAAGCTCATTAATTCGTGGAGCAAAATGAACAAATGGATCGTTATCGGCTCGACGCGTCACGATGATCTCCCTTGTTGTAGAAACATCAACGGTACCTGACACACACACACCCGCTGCACCTGAATGACCAAAATAACCATTGATCATCTGATCTAATGACTCACACTTATAAAAGTCTCTTAGATTGAAATTACCTCATTGTTCGGAGAGCTAATCGTTAATTAGTTAATAAGTAAACATTTGCTTAAACAGTGCCTTTCATAACCAAGGTTACAACGCGCTTGATGAAACACAAACACGGCAGAATCTATAAAAAAAAAGCTGACGAGAAAAAACGTGATTCGTGTCCCTGTAAAATGAGCCGCAGCTGTATGAGCAGTCCTCTGACATCCCAGAAAAGGAGGCAATACAAAAGAAGAGGGTGTTGATGATCTCATCCAAAAGCTCTAATTACTCTCATTATCATCTTCTGCTGGCGGTTCATCAACTCGTCTCTCCGTTAGCTAATGAACAGAAAACGCCTCCCGCTGACGGGCGACTCACCCTGGTTGTGCGTGAGGGTCAGCACGTAGTTGTCCACGCTGGAAACCGGTGGGTTCCACCTCAGCATGGTTCCTTGTGGAGTGATGTTGAGCGCTGTCAATTCGGCGGGCATGTCCATCGCTACGACAGAACACAACGGAGACACGTTATCCACAAACAGCAGCGAACACGAGGTCACATTCAGGACATCTTAAATGGATCAAATACAAAGTTCTACTGAGTCAGCACGTTTTCTTTTTCATAACAGAATCATTGTTACTAAAACAAAATGTTTGAAATGATTTATAAATGACCAAAACAAACACGTATATATATGTATATACACACACACACACGTAGGTAAATATATATATATAATGGTTGAAAATTAGATTATTTATTATAATAAATAATTATGTATTTATGTATGCATCATATTTCTTATATTAACTTAAACACCGTAGGCTGTGGAAAATAAAATATAAATAAATATATTATATATATATATATATATATATATATATATATATATATATATATATATATAATATGTAAAGTACTATTCTATTATTTATGATAGTTAATTATGTATTTTTGTTTGTATAAATATTTGTTATATTAACTTAAATACTTTGGGCATTTTATATATATATATATATATATATATATATATATATATATCTATATATATATATAGATATATATATATATATATATATATAAATATAAATAATTGTATGTAGATGGACTAATTGATTGATCAACCAATTGATTATAATGCTAATAATAGGAAGATAAGAGTAATGTTTGCCACATTACAAACTTCCTAACTTCCTCTTAGCAGCTGACTGCTGCACGATTAGTTAGGAAAAAAGTTTCAGAAAAACACAATTAGTCTGAACAGCGTCTCGTTTCCCAGTTATTTTGGAATACCACTCTGCAATTAATTTGAACACACGCCATGGAGCCGTGTTATAGTTACATTTATATGCAAATAGCTTAGTCATATTTGCGAAGAGACATACATTATCAATCACACCATAATACTTTGGAAAGTAGCAGTATTTGAAATGGAAAACCATTATTCAATCCACATCTTAGTTGTAATTATAGAAGCCGAGTCACAGAGGAGCTTTGCCTTCCTGCTGATTAATAATGAGTCTTTTGGCCATTTGGATCACTATTTCCTGAATTCCAACACACATCAAAAAAAAATTATGCATTCAAAAAGTCTGTCGAGAGTCTCAGATATTCTCCTGAGCCTTCTGCTTCCCCGCCCTCTCCCTAATGTCATTCTCAGACTGCTGGACATGCCAGAATTGAGTTTGAATTTAATTATACCTTTAACCTCAGTGTTTCAACCCCAATTCCTCCTCGGGCGTCTTCTCGCAGCGCTTTGCAGGAGAACACAGAACCCCGCATGAGCACCAGAGCTCGGCCCAGATGAGGTAATTAATATCGGCCTGCCCTCATCAGAATACAAAAAGAAGTGTGCTCATTAGCACCACCAAGTGAGTTTGGGTCTTTCTTATCTCTACAATAGATGCACAAACCTGATTAAAATCATTACTTTAATTGCAAAAAGGTTTAAGTGAATTTAATGGAGGTTTGCCAAGTCAATTAGATCGGTAATGGAGATGGAGTAGCGATGGCCAATAAAGGAAAAAAAAATAAACAGGTCATCCACTTTCATCAGTCCCAGTGATAATCCAATCATCCCTCCCCATCTCCTGATTGCACCAGTGAATCACAGATGGAGCCAACTGCATGGCGCCCGCACTCGGATCTGGATCTGAACGTCAAGCCCCCGTGCGGACGGGAGAAACGGTTCGGGGAGAAGAAACGGGAAGCCGGTCCCGGACCGCAGTGCTCAATTAAACCTCCAGGGCCAGTTGCCATGATGCACATGCTGAGCTGCCAACATCCATCCGGTGACATCAGAAAGCCGGGACATTGAGATGTGGAAGCCCCTCCCATTAAACGTTACAGCACTGTGCAGAGGAGCGGGGAGGAGCAAGGCGACTACATCCGGCGCCCCACGTACTGCTGTAGTCGGGCCATTGAATTAAACACTCCGCCATCTGTTCATTATCAAGTAACTTCTCATCCGGCTGACATGTGGAAGGTTTTTTCAGTCGTAACTCAAAGTCCATCACGCCAAAATCGAGCAAGACGGCACCGACAACTTCTGTTGGCGCCTATTTGACTCGGCCAGTCGTCGCCATCTGTGTTCAGCTACGGGCCGAGGAGCCGTCTCCTGAGGTATAAAGTATAAAGGTGCGTTCACACCAAAAGCAACAAAAAAAATTTGCGCGACCAAATCCCGTGAAAAGTCCATCACACCTACGAGTGCATGGCACTGTGGGGACGGAGGCGTCGGGATGTTACTATGAACATTCCTTCATTCCATAAAAACATATTTATATGGAAAATGTATGTGGTAGTATATATAAATATATATATATTTTTTTATTTTCTTTGTTGTTGTTTTTTTCTTCTTTATTTTATATAAATTTTCGAATTTATTTTGATTTCAATTTAGGATAGGAATTTATAAGCTTTTTTTGCTTCTACCTATACCTTTTCAGTCTTTCCCTTTTGTGTATTATATAGAATGTTATTGTATTGTATTTGATTTGATTGACTGAATAAAATACACAAACAAACAAACAAACAATTGTGACTTCTTGATGTTTGTTTTTTCATTTTGCACTGAAGTTGAAATCTCTCGAGCTGAGTGAGCCTACGGGTGATGTCATCAACCCAAACACGAGGGCGTCGGTGTGTGAGACGTCCTCAACAAATATAAAGCAGGACTAGTGGTTATTCTGGTGGATGAAGGAGATGATGACGGTCTCTACGGAGACGAGACACAGAGATAAGCCCCGCCCCTCGCGGCGAACGGTCGAGCGAGTAAACTCACGCGTTTTGGGCGACGAGAAAAATAGTTTTGCTTTTGGTGTGAACGCACCTTAAAGCCGTTGACTGAAAGCTGATTCGACAGGTGATCAAAGGTTTTTACGAAGAGCAGGAAGAATACTAACAGGTCTGCTGTTCTCCCCAATGACGATGCCTCTACTGTTCTTTTAATAACGTTCCTTTCCTGAGAGAATCCGCTTTCTTTCATGCTAAGGTTAAACATTTGACATTCAGGTCCTGCAATAAAATCATCTATCTATGGTATTTATTTGCCATCAAGGTTATCCAGTTCAGTTGATTGTTTTTAGTGAGTTAAGAAGTACTTGTACCTCCTCCTTAGTTACCCCCCAGTTAGTCTGGTTCTGACCCCTAGGCTGTCCCTGGGTCTGACTCCTGGATCTGACCCCTGGTTCTGACCCCTGGTTCTGACCCCTGGGTCTGACCCCTGGGTCTGACCCCCTTGGGTCTGACCCCTGGTCTGACCCCTGGTCTGACCCCTGGGTCTGACTCCTGGATCTGACCCCTGGTTCTGACCCCTGGTCTGACCCCTGGGTCTGACCCCCTTGGGTCTGACCACTGGTCTGACCCCTGGGTCTGACCCCTGGGTCTGACTCCTGGTCTGACCCCTGGTCTGACCCCTGGTCTGACCCCTGGTTCTGACCCCTGGTTCTGGCTTCATAGCCCCTCTCTCTGGCAGCCCGACGCTCAGGAAGTCCTTTGCTCAGGAAGAAAGTCTAATTGGTACTTTTTCCTGAATTCATCTTTATCTCACAATAGAAACCAATTTAGTGATTTGTACTTCTCTGATGCTCAACATATCTTATTTCCATTAATCTGATCAGTACATTCAGAAGTGGAATAACATTCAGTGGTTTGTCTGATGATCAACATTTGGTCTGAACATTTCGTGGAGAGGATCTCACTGAAGCTCCGCCTCCTCTTTGGCTGCAGGCCAGACTTCATATCACCTCCTCAGACCGACAGGAATGTTGAAAGATCCTAAAAGTGATTGATTAGTTTTGATCTTTTTAAAAGTATAACTGAGGGCTATTCCAAGATGGATTATGACAGGTCGTCAGCTAGCGCAGGATTGTCTATTGACTGACAGACCCGTCATTCTGATGCTCTTTGAAAACCAAAAATAGTTCATTCCTAACTTTAAGTGTTTTTCTCTCTAACACACTGAGTGTACAAGCATCAGCTTGCACAGCACCTTCAGTAACACTTCACTTTGTAGTTTAGCTTGCTCACAACATAAATATTAATACCAGTTATAAGCTTTTTAACAGCTTTGATTATGACCTTTATGACCTTGATTTTTATGGAAAAAAAATTGGCACAATAAGATTGTTATAAATGGAAATGTTCTGTTTTAAATGTCTCGTATAGTTCCAATGTCTGTATGTCTTATTGTGTTATAAAGCAGGTGTAAGTACCCTATAAATAGTCTGGGAGAATCAAAATGATCAATCCATAGAAATACACAGAAACTGTGCCATTCAAAAAGAAAAGTATATAAAAGTATATATAACATTTCACAGTTCATTAAACACTCTAAATATGTCCCAGTTCATTTCCGTTTACACTTTAGATGAATGGTTTAAGCTGACAGTGAGTAAACATGGACTCAATGTGTTGCAATCCGGTTGAAATGAGCTCAAATGCAGCTTTCAGAAAGAGACCGTGTTAAATCAAATGTTAAAGCACGTCAACATGTTGGATTAAAATCCCCAAACACACATTTTAACCTGGAAATGAGCATGTATGGGACTTTTATTAAATGCCTGAATCAAACAGCACTGTCATGTATTTGTATAATACATTTAAAGGACCCACCGTCAGATACCCACATTAACGTATAGAAGCACTAAGAAAGTGGAATTTTCATAATATGTCCCCTTTAAACCAATACACAATAACTTTGCGTTATCCTAATCCTTTGTTTAAAGTTATTCAAGAAGGAGTTGCTACTTAACAACAAAAAAAGTAACACGTTTTTATTGCTAAGCCATATGTTTATGTCAATTAAAACCGTATCTGTGTTGGTGCATGAAAACGCTCTGAATCCTCATATTGTGTCAACCCTCTGAAACTCCCTTCGCTCAGCGGTACCTGCTGCGTTAGCACAATGAAATATTGCTCCCTGCTTTTTCATCCCCTCTGACAATAATTGATTACGGAAGTCAAGTAAGCAGCAATTGCAGCGTTTTTCAAGTCATTACATCCTTGACCGGCCGAGGCCGGGCTGGATTACTCCTCCAAATCCCCTGCTTGTGTTGGAAGCCGCATCAAAAGCTCCCCGGTTGGGCATTGTGCCATTTGAGAAAAATGTTATTTACCATTTCTGAACCAGCTTGATTTTGAAGGTATGTTCTTTTCAGGCTATTACGTCCCCAACGGCTCTGCCCCCCACTGTACACTGTTAAAAAAAGAAGCTCGTAATAAAGAATCGGAGAGGAAGAGCGAGACGCAGGTGAGAGACGCTTCTTCTCATTGGCATGCAAACACACCTCCTGCCCCCCCCCTATCTTGGGCTCCCCTTAGCTCTCTGGATTTTTCCATCTCTCAAACACAATGAAGATTATTATGCATGGCACTGGGAGAGCGAGCGTTGCTCTTTAGTTAGCGGGAAGACCGGTGTTTACATGCAAAACATGTGATTTAGTGCTAAGTGGAGAGCCCGAAAGCAACGGAGCTTAAGATTTCACACGCATGTCGACCAATCGGAACGAAATAAGCAGAGAGAGAGACACCAGGAGGGAAGATTAAAGAATAGACGGGATGAAGCGGAGGGGAAATGGAAAAAAAGGGAGACAGAAAGATGGAGGAGAGAGACGAGGAGCATACTGAGAGAAGGAGAGCGGTGTAACAATGCAGTGAGCTTAAGTAGGAGGAGAGAGGAAGGGGAGTGAAGCAGAGAGATAGAGGAGAGTCAGATGGAGCTGGGAGTAAGATACCAATTACTGGGTCACGGAGTGGACGGTTTCATCTCCTGCAGCGTGAGGATCGGCCCTGTGCGGTGTCAGCCGGACTCTCGGATTTCGCCCGACGTCTGAATCTGTTGCTCTTGCAATCGCAGCGACGCCCAGAGCGCAGCGATGTTTGTTGTGCGCGGCACAAACGTGTCGAGAGGCCGGCGGATAAAGGAGTTTGGTTTCTCCTCTCGCAGCACGCCGTTTATCGGAGAGTCGTAGTCAAAGGGTCGTAGTTTTTAACGACATCTGATTGTTTTTCTCCTGTGAGAGAGCAGGACGTTCCGAAAGCAGATCCCAGCGTTTAGCCAGAAGACGTACGCTCAGACGCCAGTAAGTTAGGTTCCCCTAGAGCAGGGGTGTCAAACTTATTTTCACCGTGGGCCAAAGCAGCATCACGGCCGCCCTCTTAAAGGGCCGGAAACTCTTTAGAAGCTCCTCGAATATATTGTTGAATAACTCTCTTTGCATTTGATTATTATTTATTCGAGTGTGGACATAATGTAGATAAGAAAATGTCTCTAATATTAGAACATATATGCATTTTATTTGAAACCTTCAAAATAAAAGCATGGGAAATGTTGCTTCAATTTCTTTAAGGAAAGCGGTCAGGGGCCACATATAATGATGCGGAGGGCCGGATTTGGCCCTCGGGCCTTGTGTTTGACACCTGTGCCCTAGAAAAACAGCCGTGTCCTTATTTAGAACCGCATGAAGATTATTATGTCCAGTTGTTATTGAAACGGGTTCAGAAGGGTCCATCGCTGTGCGACTGACCAAGAAGCTTTCTGGTCCTCAAAATACATTACATACGGGGGAAAAAATGAATCTGATTGGATGGAAATATATGAGGAAATGACTCTCCTTTTCACATCATTTATGACATCAGTAACGGTTTCAATATCTAGATTCAAGGCTTCATCAATACAGCATGACACTCGTTGTGTAAGCGTTGGTCCCGTTTAGAGTAAAATAGACTCATAATGCAGAGTGTGCTTCAGGGCCGGATTACTGTGATTGACAGAGACGTTTACGGCGTCTCTACGGCGCCCCTCTGCATTCCAAATATAGGAACTTCAGTTCATTGGTTGCAAAAAATCCAAGATGGGGACGTCTTTAATCCAAGATGGAAGCGGCCTAAACGCCAAACTCAAGGCTTTCAAAAACCCAATAGAAGACGTCACGACAACCACGTGAGCCAGCTCCCCCTCCAAGGCCATGTAGCCACACCCCCTACATGGGCGTGCTTCAACATCTACGTAGACGTTGGTGCTGATCCCATTGGACGACCTCAAGCAGATTGTTTCTGACATAGAGGAACCACAACAAGACAAGGGAGTTGTTTTGTTCCAGAGTTTTTGTGTTGGGAGACATGCCAGATACACACATTAACTATAGAAGCACTCAAAAACCTGGTGAGCTCAAAAAATAAATGTATTTATTGGTAAAACAACTGAACGGATGCTAGATCTATTATTTGTATTATTCTGCCACAACCATCTAATGATTAATTCTGTTAATTCACACATCGTTGCAGCCTTTTGCATTTCCTTAAAGGTACTTAGAGAGAGTTGTGTGGTTAACTTAATCTACTAGAGAGATGCCGATGGAGCTGTATATGGGTGCATGTAATAAAGTGTTCTTGTAAAAGTGCTGCAAAACCAAAAATAAGATATATGTAAAGTATCGTTTCTGACATTCCAGAGTTTTTGTGTTGGGAGACATGCCAGATACCCACATTAACGTATAGAAGCACTAAAAAAGTGGAATTTTCTTAATATGGCCACTTTAAATTGACACCTCTTCAGTCTTCGGGAAAAACTGCGTTTACTGCTCCAGAAGCGTTGACTGAAAAAGACGTCAGCGGAGTCGTCACCATCGATCAAAACCCCCCCCGCACCCCCCCGTCAAGAGGAACCCGGCGTAGTCAGTGAGGTTGCATCGGCTCCTACCTGTGAATTCGGAGGTGACGACCACTTTGCTCTCCTGACTCCCCCTGACGGCGTTGATGCTGATCTCGTACTCCGTGGCAGGGAACAGGCTGGACACGGTGTAGTTGGTCACGTCGCTGTCGATCACCACGCTGTCCACGCGACCTGCAGGAGGCATCGCACCCGCAGCCGTCAACCATCCCACATTTACTCAGCTACGGGGTATGAAGTGCTGCTTAAATGCGCTCTAATCGTCAGTTAACTGTTTAATTACAATTCTATCCAATAAGTATTCACAGCAGAATTTGTGTTTCACTGATAACTTGTTATCAATTAATTAGGTACAACAGTGTGTGGAACAGGGTTTGTGCTAAAAGAAAGGATCTGACATGAGAGACCTGCTACATGAAGACTATTTATCTCTGACGGGAGAGTGTGTGTGGTGACGTACCGGACACCCCGTTATTACAGGGTTATTACACATTTTGATCAATGGATTTCCAGGACTTTAAACCACATTTTCATGATTAAACTGAAATCTCGGTATAAACATGAAAACTGTAGAAAATGTAGCGTATTGAGAGCGTACGCCGGCGTATATTTTGAGCGACTTTCTTTAACCCTCCCGTTACCTTTAGGGTCAATTTGACCCCATTCAATGTTTAATGTCGATGTTCTTTGGGGTCAATTTGACCCCAAGCTGTTTTTCACTGTGTCAAACATATAAGAAATATCATTTTTTTTATTTTATTTAAAGGGCTATTTAGGTAAAACATAAGAAATATCAACTTTTTTATTTATTTAAAGGGCTATTTAGGTAAAACATAAGAAATATCAACTTTTTTATTTATTTAAAGGGCTATTTAGGTCAAACATATAAGAAATATCAACTTTTTTATATATTTAAAGGGCTATTTAGGTAGTCAACAAACAAACATAAAGTACCTCACACTTAAACTTGGGAAACAATATTAATTCTAATAATTTTCTTGAGGTTTTAATTGATGGGGTCAAATTGACCCCGAGCGTAAAATATGTTATTAAATATGAAGGTACCAGGAGGGTTAAAAAACACATTAATTATTTCAAACCCGGCGCAAATGAACATGTGATTATAACACATTTCCATGACTTTTCCCAAACTTTTATGATTTAAGTTTTTTCCATGACTTTTCCAGACAGGTGTGACAGGAAGGCGGAGCTACCTCTTTCTGATTGGTAGGACAGCTTGTAGTATTCAAACGGCGCCAGCGGCTGGATCCAAGAGACGGTCAGCGCGTCCTCCGTCACGTCTGACACCGTCACCTCTTTGGGCGGGTCCATGCCTAGGAGGGAGAGTAATGAATCAAAATGGCCCAGAATGGATAACATGGGAGAATTTATTCCGTTCCCAGAGGTGCAATAGGAACACATTATGATGCAAGTTCAGGAATTTACATAAAACATTGTGAAGGATCAGCGGTCCTGAATACCAAAGTATCGCAGCAGCTCTTTCTTTGTCCATTTTTAATCCCCCCCTTCATTTCATTTACATGAGCAGACCTGTGCTTTGTCTTTCGCAGCACTCACATTTATAAATAAATGAACAGCGTCCAAAGATATTCCAGTATAAATATAGGATGTACGGGACCACAATAGGCAGCATTAGCATTGAGATGGAGGAGGTTCACACCCCTGGAGACTATTTGTTTTGCGTCCCCCGAGACTATCGAGCTGCCGCGGAAAAGGTTAAGGCAAAAACAACGTGAGCACACAATTAAACTGCTGACAGGTACTCAGCTGTGAGGGAAAGACATCGCTGGATAATGAAAGTTAGAGAAGAGGGAAAGAAAAAGACAAAAAAGGGTGGAGGAGATTAAAAGATCACTTCCGTTTCCGCAGACGGCGCTTGTAAACCAACGGCTCCGACCCTCTTGGGAGAAGAATAATAGCTATAATTCACAAGCAGAGGGGGCGATGCATTACCCCTGGCCTCGAGCTCATTTAAATTCAACCTGTGTGACACACAGGACCAACATTTATCTGTGTTGTGCTTATTCATGCATGCGTGTCGGACTGATATAACGTCTGCCTTGACCAGATGACGGCTGTAAAGGTGTGATTCCTGAATGGAAACAGCTTGCATAACAGTTCTGTTGGAGATATGCACCGCTAGCTACTGACCCGACGCCTCGGAAACACAATTCAATTAGCAGCGTGAGAGCTAATGGATGACCGCGGCCCTCGGGGTGAGCGGCATTAGCGTTCCCTCGGAAAAGACCACGGCGGCAGAGAGACTATCGGAGTCTGCTAAACAGAAAACCCGCCTCCTGCATCCGGCCGCCGGCGGTTTTAAAGCGACACTATGTAACAACTCCTACCTTAAAATAACAGCTTTAATAAAATGGTGCCGCTACAATGACTTTTAATATGTCGATGTCTCCTCCTCCATCGGGGTCTGTGGGCTAAAGACCGACTCTGTCACATGTTGTAGCGCCCGGTCCTTGGACCTGCTTTCTGTCATGATGACCAGCGTCACATAGTCCAGTCCACCTCACAGGGGACTTTTTATTGTCTCCGCTACGCGACGTAGAGACAGAGAGACATGCTGCTGTGGAGACCACCAATAACAGAGCTTTAGTTTAAAGAACAAAGACGTCTTTAAGAAAGGGACCTGACATTACTGCTGCTGTCATCTGGAGGAGAGAGAAAGTTACAGGGGGCGGAGGAGATTATTATTTAACTCTAACTCAAAAGAGCCATATGCGTCACCAGAAGAGCCACATATGGCTCAGAGCCAGAGGTTCAGACACCTGATCTATAACTGGGTATTTACCACACTGAAGTACACGTTAAATACCTGAAGGGGGCGCTACAAGGGAAACACTACATCGTGGGGCTTTAAATGCAGAAAATGTAACACTGAAAGCACGGCGAGTTACACAAGGCGAGGCAGAGTGCAGTCGCTCGTCAGGGTTTCACATTCAAACAACGAGATCAAAGCATTAGCGGCGGTCTAAAGACAGGTGCAGGGGACTCTGTACTTCTGTTCCATCATCCCTCTCTCCCATTTCACCCTCAAAACCTGCTCATCATCGCGTGTGGGTGAAGAGAGAGAGAGGCGGCTCGAAGCTGCCAGGACATTATGGGAAGCTGGCTCATGAGGTGACAGCGTGCAGGTGTCTCTGGCTCTGATGCAGAGTTAATATCTCCATTGTTCTCCTCTGCTGTTGTCTTCAGTTCTCTTTGTTTCTCTTTTGGGGATTTTTAAAGCGTTTTTTTTACCCTAGTTTTGCCCGCTGCCTTTGTTTTTTTTCCACTGGCCCTCTTCGCGTTCATTCTCTTCCCGGCTGTGATTACCGCCCTCGCAATCAAAGGAAATGTTTACGAGAGCTGCTTCTCACAATCGGCCAATTAAGCGGCAAAAGAAAAGGGAAGAAAAAAAACACACCGCGGTTATATTGTATGATATGTTAACGAAGAAAGAGAAGGGCGTGACGGATCCTCGCATTTTAATCAAAAGGCACGGAGAGAAACGAGAAACTGTGGATGAACAAGAGGTGACGGAATAAAGGGACACCTAAAAGGAAAATAATACATTAAAAACACATAGACAGAAAATAGTACAAAGCACAAGACTTCTTCTTTAACACCACAGTAACAATAGGAGCTCAGCCCACACATTGCACCTCTCCTCCCCCTCTCTCCTATTCTTTATTCTTCCTCACTCTATCCTCGTCTGCATTTCAACATTTATCAAATCCCCCCCGATGTGATGATTGCAAACCTCAGCCATCTGATACGCGGGAGGAGGAAACACGCCTGTATGTGTGCTGCTGTGTTTGTAAGTCGGGTAATAAATTAGAAAAGAAAAACCTCCGAGGCAGATCTGCATTTATGAAACTGATTCTGCTGCGGTGCTCGGCACATCGGATGCTCTAACAGCACTTTTGCAAATAGATATTCAATTTAAAATCACTTTGTCTTTCCATTTCCTTTGCCAATGCATCTCTCTTTCTGTTGCTCTCCTTCCCCTCACACTTGCGACAATGTTCGCTCACTTTCTCTCCCGTCCTCTGCTGCCTCTAACCTAGGATTATTCTTCCTCATCCTCAAAAGGATTCAAGGACGTTCAAGTTCCTCCTCTCAACAGATCCTAAAAAGAACAATGCGACAGATTCACACACGATGAATGAGATTACAGCTCAATTAGTCATGTAATTGGTTAATTGGATTAACACACGATGAATGAGATTACAGCTCAATTAGTCATTTAATTGGTTAATTGGATTCACACACAATTAATGAGATTACAGCTCAATTAGTCATTTAATTGGTTAATTTGATTCACACACAATTAATGAGATTACAGCTCAATTAGTCATTTAATTGGATTCACACACAATGAATGAGATTACAGCTCAATTAGTCATTTAATTGGTGAATTAATAGATCGAATTGCAAAAATGTAAAATGTAATTAATTAGTGACGAAAAACAAATAAGAGGATTTGTTGTCTTATGTCAGGCTTATTCAACAAGCGGCCCGAGGGCCGGATACGGCCCGCTTGAATTTAACTCTGGCCTGCAAATCAGTATAGCTTGGTAAGAAAAAATAAAACTGACGGACACGCCTCTTTTATACATTGAGACATCTAACCCAGAGCCGTTTCGGTCTTGACTCCCGCACTCCCGCCACACATCGTATTTCTCACGCTGAAAAAAAAACTCTCGGCTATTTAATGTTTTAATGTACCGCAGCGCCAACATGAGCCGCGCTGCTCTCACCGTGGAGAAATCAAGCGCTCCCTGAGTTCTGCTGTGAGGTGCCACTTATCAGCCAATCAGAAATAAGAGATACGCTACACAATAACAAATCAGAAAACAAACGTATCTGTTGTATCTGGGTAAGATGTAATCCAGCAAACAATGAAAGTAAAGCATCCTGGAACTTCTGCAACTGAAGTTGAATA
This sequence comes from Liparis tanakae, assembly GCA_036178185.1. Lineage (NCBI taxonomy): Eukaryota > Metazoa > Chordata > Actinopteri > Perciformes > Liparidae > Liparis > Liparis tanakae. Next base: position 2,063,897 of record CM070098.1, read on the forward strand.
GCCCTGTCTTATGTGATTCTGATGGACATGTGTTCAGTATTGTCTGGCATTGTACAGAACAAACAAGAAATAAATAAATCCCCACATTAATTGATAATGACAAATAATTGTTAGTTGCAGAAATTAAATTCATTGCTACAGAATAATGAAGCCGTCCGATCCAGGTGTGCACCGCTCCTCAAACAGCTCCCACACATAAATCCGTGACACGGTCATCATCTCATGATGCTTCCTCATCCTCGCGTGTGCCATCCCTCCGCTACCTTCCATACCACTTACACATGAAAGCGATCAGCTCACCTGTGGCGAGCGACGCTGTAATGGGCTCGGAGGTAAAGTCCCCCTGTATGGTGATCAGACTGACGGTGTAGCGAGTGGACGGCAGCAGACCCTGGACCAGCGACCTCGTCTTGGAGCCGTCCAGCGTCACCTTAGAGGTGTCCGTCCCGTCCGCCGAGCTGTAGCTCAGGATGAAGAGGTCGGCGGGCGGCGCCGGGGAGCTCCACGCCACCGACACCGAGTCGGAGGTCACGTCGGACAAGTAGAGGTGGGTGACGGGCCTGATTCCTGGAGGAGCGGGGGGGTGCAGAGGTCACCGGAGAGTTTTCAAGGACAGGTAGAGAAAGCCGGCGGCGCGAGAAACAGCGATGGAGAAAAAGAGGAAAAGAAGTAGCAGCTGCCGTCGTTACGGAGATGACAGACAGGCGGTGTCAGTGATGGATGGAAGATGTCCCGGATGATGTCATAGATGGTTTATGAAGAAGAAACTTGGCACGCTCTTGGATTGCGCAGGTGAGATGGAGAAGGCCACAATCACGTGGAAGTGATGATTTAATTGGTTTTAAAGGAAAATAATAAGACTATCCACAGAAAAGATGAAGATATGATGGTACTGTATGAAGAAATGATGATGATGATGATGATGATGATGATGATGATGATGATGATGATGATGATGATGATGATGATGATGATGATGAAAGCAGATGCAGTTGTCAGAAATGTATGACATGGACCGGAGATGATGTAATGATTACAACCCGGTGGAGCGACAAATGCAACGCGATCTGAATGTAATCAGCCATGTGTGGAGAAGACGAGTAACAGTGACTTCATCTCTTCCGATTCAGATTAAACTGAGAAGTTTTATTTCAAATCGATCATAAAGTGAAATCTGTGCTGTTGACACTGGTCTGCGTTTGAGTTCTTCTCTTTTATTGGGGAATAACCGACATTTTGGGCCGCATTTCCTTCAGCAACTGTCGACATTTCATCCATCAGCAGAAACGTGTTCCCCGGGACCCTCGTGGTGGGGATGTGTGTCCTCGTGTGAACGCCAGGAGAAGATGTGGTACGAGTACACTGCAAAAATTAACATCTAAGTAAAATGAAATATCTAAAATCAAGGCAATCTATGCTTGTTTTTAGGCAGTTTTAATGTTGGAGCATTTCGCTCGTTTTAAGAAATCTTGGCAAGTCAAATGTTCCTTTGGCTCATTTCAAATAATATTCCCTCATTTTATAACTTTTATTCCTCGTTTTTTTAGGCAGAATTTTCGCAGTGTAGACAGGAGACGTTCCTCCAAAGAAGGCTTCATGGCTGCAACCGTGCCGATGATGATGTCATCGCAGTGTTCTCGATTTGGGCGTGTGGATTTATAATCTATAATAATCAAACTTTTTTGGGTGACAGATGTTGCCAGTCTGGCGAAGTGAGCAACGGATGAGTCGCTGACAGGTATTTCATTATCTTTCCTCTGATTCTCTTCATCTGTTTCTTCTATCATTATCTCATCTCCCCTCTCCAGATGGTTGGAGATGTGTTACTTAAAGAACACAAGATGACGGAGACTGTTGTGAGGCTGACGGCTGCCTCGGCGGTCACGGATGGATTCAGCACAGAGACGACGGCGATGATGAGATGGGGGGGAACGAAGGACCGACACATCGGCCGATGGATGTGACGCCGTCCTCTACGCGGAGGAGAACGTTCTCCGCCCGGTTCGTGACGCTCCGCTGCCACGAGGAACGACACAGGAGAACGTTCCTGCCGCCGGCTGTGAGGCTCTGCAACAGATCACCTCTTACCAGATCCTCGTGCAATAACTGTAACAATAACATGATAATTATCCCTGTACATATTCATATTTACAATATGTGGATCTGCACTTCACACATATACACACACTTTGCATTTTGCACACTCTGTCTAAATTTTATTTATTTGTATACATCTATATCTTTCTGTTTTTTATATTTTATATTTTATTCTTGTGTTTAATTTTAAATTTTTTTTATTTTATTGCTGCTACTGTGACGACAAATTTTCCTTCGGGGATTAATAAAGTATCTATCTATCCATCCATCCATCTATCCATCCATCCATCCATCCATCCATCCATCTATCTATCCATCCATCCATCTATCCATCTATCCATCTATCCATCCATCCATCCATCCATCTATGCGACTGGTAATCACATCGGGCTTATAAAACGGAGCGCCAGCAGCGGCGGGCCGATGGATAGCCACTCCCACGTTTAGTTGCACGGCTACACGGGAGTTGTTTTGTGAGGAGTTCTCAGAGGAAGAGGAAACATCAATGTGAGGAAGAGCAGTGCGGGCGGAAAGTAACGGCGGAGTGAGAGGATGAGGTGTTTGAAAGAAATCGGATGAAGCAAAGACACAAAACACATCCGGATGCAAGTCGGAGCTGCAATTAGGGAACACTTGTAAGACGCTCGTTAGCTGACGGGGATAATTGACCTCCCCTAATTGATTCTTCGATGCCCTTTTAAGGTCCTCCATCGTGTTTGAGTGTGACTTACCTTAACTGCCGCCACACTCTACTTCATTATATTCAAGGTTCAACTTCATTACGCCGCCGCTGTTACAACTGTTCCCCAGCTCTGAGCCGTAATCGTCTTTCATGTCATTATCTGAGCAAAGAAAACCCGCTGGAGGGAATTTATCTTTCTGATAATTGAGCGGATTACGCCAAAGCTGTGCGGCGACCTTGATCCTCCTGGAGCAAAGACAAAAGGCGAGGGAGACGCGGCGCGTGGCCTGAGGAGGCTCTACCTGTGAATGCGTCGATGGTGGCCGCGGTGCTCTGCTGCCGGCCTCTTCTGGCTGCCACGGTGATGGTGTACTCGGTCCCGGGCTCCAGCTCGCTCAGTGTGGTGGAGGTCACATCTTGAGGCACATTCAGCTGGAGAGGAAACAGTTAAAGAGGACATATTATGCCCGTTTTTCCACAGGTGGATCTGGTTCCTTGGGGTCTTAATGAAATGTTTGTAACATATTTTGGTCAAAATACCACAAGAATCATGTCAAACAGCCTTTGTACCTGTCAGAAACACCTCCCCACAGATTGACCTGCTCTGAGTGGGCGAGGTGCTCCGGGTTGCCAGGTTGGAGGTGAAGAAGTATCGTACCAAAGGCTCAACATGGTTGTATTATTTGGAGGTTAATTATCGTGTATCTGACAACCCTGAGATGGGTCGACCAATGACTGTTCTCTATACCGTCAGAGCTCGCCAAGAAGGTGGACCGTAAGGGAGATACCATTTCCAAAACGTGTGAGGGGTGAATACTAGTTTGTGAAAACCCAGAGAAACACAAATATCCCACGAAGCAAAATCCCGGATGTTTTTGGAATCCCTACCGGACGATTTGTGTAGGTCTCAAAAACAGGACATGTCCGGGGAAAGAGGACGTCTGGTCACCTGACTTATGGCGCCAGGTCACCGGACCGTCTCTAAACTGGGGGGGTCGAGTGGTGGGGGGGTGGGGGGGTCCAATGTCAACATCTACGTAGACGTTGGTGGTGATCCCATTCGACGCTCTCAAGCAGATCGTTTCTGACACAGAGGAACCACAACAAGCCAAGGGAGTTGTTTTGTTCCAGAGTGTTTGTGTTGGGAGACATGCCAGATACCCAAACTACTGAATTTTCATAATGTGTCCCCTTTAAAGTTATTCATGTAGTTGTTTTCACAGACGTACGTCACAAAGTGCTTCGTAGGACCGTAAAAACACGGAAGAGAAAAAATCACGACTTGAATAAGACTTCTTCAGACACTTCAATATACATATTTAATATAGCAAAAGGTCACAGTGTGGTGTTGGATGAGTATTGGGCATCTGTGTACAGTAAACACCAGCACAGCAATGTATATCCAGCGTTCAGCTGTTGGTTGTTTACCTCCGCCGTGACGCCGGAGGAGGACGTGTAGGTGACCTTGTAGTGGTCGATGGGGCCCTGGACCACGCCCCACACCAGGGTGATGGTGTTGTCCGTCGACGCCATCACAGTTAGGTCCATGGGTACGTCCAGACCTGAAGGAAAGGAAACAAGATGAGAGGAAACACACGGCCTCAAAACGTGAACAAAGAAACACCCAGCATGAGCACAATGCCCCCGTGGGTGTTCACCAACAGGCTCATTTAACCCTCCTGTGACCTTTAGGGTCAATTTGACCCCATTCAATGTTTAACGTTGATGTTCTTTGGGGTCAATTTGACCCCAGGCTGTTTTTCACTGTGTCAAACATATAAGAAATATCAACTTTTGTATATATTTAAAGGGCTATTTAGGTAAAACATACAAGAAATATCAACTTTTTTATATATTTAAAGGGGTATTTAGGTAAAACATATAAGAAATATCAACTTTTTTTATATTTTAAAGGTCTATTTAGGTAAAACAAATAAGAAATATATATTAATATATATTAATATATTAACGTGGTAAATGACTATTCTAGGTTGAAACACCTGTTTAAAAAAATTAAATATCTACACGGTTGTATAGAGGCCCATCTCCAGTGTTCTAATGGCACATTGTGTTATCGCCTTAGAAGACTAACGGAGGGTTAGAATTTTAGAAAACCTTGTGTTATGTTAGCACAGCTGAAATCAGTTATGCTGGTCAGAGAAGCTTTTCAACTGGCCTTCCTTTTGAGATTCATATTTAAAATAAAAATCATTATTTCTAACCTTGTCAATGTATTTACCATATTTTCTATTCATTTTGCAATTCTTTGGATAAATAAAAGTGAGTTTTCATGGAAAACACAAAATTGTCTCGTTGGCTGACCCCAAACTTTTGAACGTTAGTGTATATACATTTTTTAATTATTTTAAATTCAATGTAGTCCTTTGATTTTTCCTTAATTTAATGTATGCTGCCCTCCCATTGGTTGGGCTGCCGTCAGAGGTCATCGCCGTGGATACGCCATCGAGCGTGTCTCTGTCGTCGACTACGGTTATGATCTCGTGTTCCGGTATCTTTTCAGATGGTTGCTCTATTGCATCATCCTCACACGCTTTAGAGATTTATATTCTGCACACACAAAAATAATAAAAGAAACAGAAAGCCGGAGCAGCCGTTGAATGTCACATCCTTAAATGTGCTTTTTAAATTGTGTTGATGGGAAAAAATATAAAAGATCTGCTCCAACATTGAGCAACATTTTAGTAGAAAATAAGCTTCTACTGTATTTCTACTGTATTTCTACTGTATCTCTACTGTATCTCTACTGTATTTATAGTGTATCTCTACTGTATATCTATTGCATCTTGACTGTATATATACTGTATCTCTACTGTAGATCTACTGTATCTCTACTGTACATATACTGTATCTCTACTGTATTTCTAGTGTAGATATAATGTATCTCTACTGTGTCTCTACTGTAGATCTACAGTATTTCTAGTGTATATCTACTGTAAATCTACTGTATCTCTACGGTATTTCTAGTGTAGATCTACTGTATCTCTACTGTATTCCTAGTGTATCTCTACTGTATATCTAGTGTATCCCTACTGTATCTCTACTGTATTTCTAGTGTATATCTACTGTATTTCTACTGTATCCCTACTGTAGATCTCTACTGTATCTCTACTGTCTTTGACGCAGCAACGAGATCTAAAGTGTTGGAGCTTCTTCTTCTGGACGAGCATAATGAATGATTCTACATTCTGTATATTCTTCTTTGTCTTCCTCTTTTTTCCCAACTTGCCTACTGGACTATCAATGTTTAACTTTCATTTAGTCCTCTACTCCTGCAATCCTTGAGATTCTTGCCAAATAGAATTTTTGGGTGACAAATAAGACGAAAAGAACTTCAACTGAATCCAGTGAAATAATGCTTCGAGCTCTCAGCAACTGTCAATTAGCAGACTGGAAATATTGTCATATTATTTCAAGCTATGTGAGAACGCTGTAGCACTAAGTTCAAAGAGAGCGAGCGGAGGAGTGGGAGAGAAAGTGCTCGTTCGTAAAGCATATGTGGGCATAATTTTGGCAAAGTGCAAAATACTTCCAGCCGTTAAAATGATTGCAATTGCAGGAAAGACGTGATTGACAGCCAACTTTACGGGAATGATTATAAAGCACCGCCGTGCACGAACACTTCAAACGCAAAGTCAAACGATGGATTTTTTGTGTCTCTGCCAAAACACAATGGAAATTATAATTGCCGATCAAGTGCTAAAGCAAAGCCAGGGACATTAGCAATTAATGGTATGCATTATTACAGCTTTAAAATGCTGTAATGGGAACTTTGACCCCAGCTGTGGATATCAAACTCCCTCCCCTGAGATAGCACAGGTCTCGCCGAAATCTAATTAGCTTAATGCCACTAAAATGGCTTTTTCTGGTTGGAACAGGATAACTGACCCACTGAGCATCACAATGCTCCTCTAAAGAACACGTATCAAAACTTATCATTATATCTTCTACTTTGTACTCTTAAAAAAACTGCAATATGTTTAATGTAATGAAAACATTTAGCTACATTTAGATTTAGAATTACAGAGTTTTAATGTAAAAGTACACATTAATATAAATATTATATGATCCAACTTAAAATTACAAAGAAAATCGTTAAATTGATAGTATGGACATAAACCTTCATATAAGGAGCTACACATTTAATTCCAGGTAATAATTGTTATTTTACATGAATTTTTATGTCATTTAAGAAAACCATAAAAAGACTATTAATAATACGGTCATTTCTCTTTACAGTAATGGGAAAAAAATTGTATTTTGTATTATGAGCATAATACCTAAGTTAACAGTTGGGCTGTTCATTTACGGATTATGTCTGTTATTTCACAGAGTTTTGTATATAATAAAAAAAAACTGTAACTGTAAATATTTAGTTATTTACCGTAAAATTAGGATCTTTTTTGACAGTGTATATATATATATAACAAACAAGCCAAGCAGCCTGCTGTGAAGTATTCTGCTACACCGCAGTCAAACTAAATATTTAGAGTTATTTACCGTAAAATTAGGATCTTTTTTTACAGTGTATATATATAACAAACAAGCCAAGCGGCCTGCTGTGGAGCGTTCTGCCACACCGCCGCTGTGATTCACTTAGTGCGTCTTACTCGCATCACTGGAGTCCAAACAGTAATCCACTCACCGGTCCTGGCGTTCATTGTTGCCGGCGTACTCTGGTTGCTCCCTTTCATGGCAGAGATGCCGATCCCGTACTCTGTGCCTGGCAGCAGGCCTGAGGCACGGACACACAAACCCAGTTAGTACCTCAACACACATTACACGTCACAAAGGAAAACCACAGACGTGTTCCACGCTCGCCTGCTGGAGCCGAGCGCACGCCAATTAGATTGTAATGTCTTATAACAGCCAAATTAGCTTGGCACATTTACATATACATGAGTATATCTAAAAAAAAACACGACTTTTTGTCTTCTTCTTTTTTCGCCAACGGCATAATTGATCAGTTTCAAATCATTCCGGCGCGTCCCCAGAGATGGCGAAGCTACCGAAAAATACGGTGACGAGGAACTGAAATGAGCGAGACAGTGACAGGGATTATTAGCGGAGAGAAAGTGAGAGTGACAGAGAGGGAACGAGGGCGGCGGCGGCGGCGGCATCGATCGCAACGGCCCGACACAATAACACGGGGACCTTTCGCTTCTATCCCCGTGCCCTTTTCAGCGCCGTGGCCTTTCGGAGAAAAAAAAGCCATCCCGGCTGACCCGTCCTCGCCGACAGCCTCTCAATACGGCCGCGGGGCAGCGAGCACGTCTACGGACGCCATCACTCAGACACACATTAGCTCTGGAGATAATCCCGTCTTGTGGAACACGGGGACGTCTCCCAGCTTCTTCCGAGAGAACGCTGAAGGCGTGATGATAAATACAGGGTTCTTACACATGTTGACCGATGCATTTCCATGACTTTTCCATGACTTTAAACCAAATGTCCATGACCAAACTGAAATCTCGGTAAAACATGAACAATTTAGAACATTTTGTGTGTTGAGGGCGTACGCCGGCTTATATTTTGAGCGTCTTTCTATAAAAAAACATATTAATTACTTCAAACTCTGTGTAAATGAACATGTGATTAAAACATTTCCATGACTTTTCCAGGACTTTAAACCAGATGTCCATGACCAAACTGAAATCTCGGTAAAACATGAACAATTTAGAAAATGTTATGTAATGCCGGCTTATATTTTGAGCGTCTTTCTATAAAAAAAACATATTAATTATTTCAAACTCTGTGTAAATGAACATGTGATTATAACACATTGACATGGCTTTTCACAACATTTTATGATTTAAGTTTTTTCCATGACTTTTCCAGGCCTGGAAATTACTATTTTAAAATCCCATGACTTTTCCATGACTTTAAACCAAATGTCCATGACCAAACTGAAATCTCGGTTATTACATGAAAAAGTAAGAATATTTAGTATTTAAACAATGTGAATTCCAAAGCATACAGTATACATTTAATGAAACAAATGAATAAGAGAACATATTTTATTTAAAGAATAAACATTTGCTTCCCGAGCTATGGCCATCGAACTTTCCAGTTACGGTGCGTTCACTTGCAACGCGGGAAAAAAAGAAAATTGCGCCGCCAGTATGAGAGCGTACGCCGGCTTATATTTTGAGTCTTTCTTTCTAAAACATGTTCATTATTTCAAACTCGGTGTAAATGAACGTGATTTTAACACATTTCCATGACTTTTCCCAAACTTTTGTGATTTAAGTTTTTTCCATGACTTTTCCAGGCCTGGAAATGACCATTTTAAAATTCCATGACTTTTCCAGGTTTTCCATGACCGTACGAACCCTGTAAATAATAAAAGGCATCACTTCTGCTCACCTGCGAGGGAGGTCTTGGTGGTGGCGCCCTCATCGCGCGGCACATCCACTTTATCGTACTGGTCTCCTGCTAGCGTGCTGTACACCACCTGGTAGCCCTCCACCTACATTCACACAAACACATTCAGACACTTACAATACCGCACTGCAAAAATTAAAATCTAAGTAAAATGAAATATCTCAAATTAAGCAATCTATGCTTGTTTTTTGACTGACAAGATATTTCTTCTTACAAGGCAGTTTTAATGTTGGAGCATTTCACTTGTTTCAAGAAATCTTGGCAAGTCAAATTTTCTTTTCTGTTGGCAGATAATTTGGCTTATTTCAAGTAATATTCCCTCATTTTATTACTTTTTTCCCTTGTTTTTTTAGGCTGAATTTTTGCAGTGTGAAGGAAACATTTGGATTTAATTCATCAACATGAAGGGAATGCAAGACTTTCCCTGTCTCAAAGCAGCTTTAAAGGACCCATCCTATGCCCATTTTTCCACAAGTGGATCTGGTTCCTTGGGGTCTTAATGAAATGTTTGTAACATATTTTGGTCAAAATACCACAAGAATCATTCAAACAGCCTTTGTACCTGTCAGAAACACCTCCCCAAAGATTGACCTGTTCTGAGTGCCTGTTCCTTTAAATGCTAATGAGCCAGCTCCCCCCTCCAAGGCCATGTGGCCACACCCCCTACATGGGCGTGCTTCAACATCTACCTAGACGTTGGTGGTGATCCCATTGGACGACCTCAAGCACATCGTTTCTGACATAGAGGAACCACAACAAGACAAGGGAGTTGTTTTGTTCCAGAGTTTTTGTGTCTGGAGACATGCCAGATACCCACATTAACTATAGAAGCACTAAGAAAGGGGAATTTTCATAATATGTCCCCTTTAAATGAGTTCAGAATAAAGGGTTTGCATTAGATATCTGTGTCTCTGCCGACGCTCTGGTTGTATAGTTAGTGATCTTTGGACATAGACTTGTGAACTCTGAGTGAAACAACGTGATTTATTTTCCTTCAGAGCAAAACACTCGGTGACATCTTGAACCTCCTGCATGTGTTTGCTTGATTCTCCGTATTAGCATTTAAGGAGCTGACCCGGTGCAGGCCGACCTGTGTGTGATGATAACGTGCTGCACACAACAAGACAAGAGTTAGGGAGCAATAAACCCAAAACAGTATGCAGGAAGGGTCACGCAGGGTGGAGGATGTCCGGGGATTTTTACAAAAAGAAATCATTATCATATTCTTAGTTATATGAAGGGCACCAAAGGTTGAGCGTAGATATTGTAGAAGCGTAAAAGTATTTCTGGGGAGTGCACTTTGATAACCTGCTGTACATCACGCTATAAACATGCTCTATTAGTCCTGCAATAGAAAAGGAGTTAGGTGAAAGTACAGAGGCTTATTCGGCAAACTGGAATCAAATGTACTATATATGTTATCTATGAAGGTTTAATCTACTAATCAAGAACTAACCTCCTCAAACGT